>JARQOC010000321.1:0-95334 GCA_033576535.1 Allobates femoralis
AGAAATAAGATAGAGAAACAAAATAAACACCAATCTACTCAGAACTGTCCAGGCTTTCATCAGATATGTCACAAGAGGATATTTGTTAATATTTTACCCATGTGATCGCAAGCGCAAAACTTTAAAACGCATTTCCGAAAAATCGGCGCGCTTTAAATATTTCAAAAACTGCCCATGTGTCTGCTATGCTCTTAGCCACATCTGTACCAAATTTCAAGTTGGGATCGCAATGGGATCATATTTTAACATATTTTACTAGTAAGAGCGTCAATGGGTCATTCCATATCAAGTGATCTAAATATGAATATTTTTTTTTACCTGACGTCTTTAGATTTTTTTTTTTTTTTTCCTTTATGAAGTACTACTTTAGTTAATTACAAATTAAAAGTTTGGAATTTTTTTCTTCATCAGTTAATTTTTTACAGATTTTTAAAGTTTAAAAAAAGGGTGAATTTTGGCCTGGTACGACTTTAAATTTTTTTATCTCAGGCTAGAAATAAGATAATGAAGTGGGAGAGGCATCATTTTACTCAGAACGGTAACAGCTTTCATTTGAGATGTTACAAGACTATGTTTCTTTATATCAAATTCAAACTATTGACGGGCAATTGTGAAAAAATGACTGTGTTCTTGGTGACTTTTGAATTGACACTATAATAGTTAAATATTTTGCACTTAGGTCCAATGAATGCGTCCATGGGGTCAAGCTGGGACAGAGTCATCACAAATTAGCCTTATTTGCAGATGACCTGCTACTTTACATCTCCCAGCCCCTGGTCTCCATCCCTTCGGTCTTAATGGAGTTTGAACGGTTCGGACAATTGAGCAACTTTAAAGTGAATTGCTCCAAAACCGAGGCACTCAATATTTCTTTGCCTGGAGAATTGGTTTTCTCATCTATCTAAACAGTTCCCATTTAAATGGAAAGTAGAAGCCATTAAGTACTTGGGAGTCCTTATACCAAAAGATCTTAAACAAATATTCAATTTAAATTATCAACCCCTTTTGACTAACGCGGAATCGGCATTTACCTCCTATAGACAATTAAAGCTATCCTGGTTCGGGAGAATAAACGTAGTCAAGATGGATGTCTTGCCCCGACTCTTATATACTTTTCAGACAGTTCCTGTTCTATTGGATAGAGGTTTCCTCTCCAAAATGCAATCTATGATCCTTAGATTTGTCTGGGGGGCAAGAGGTCCAGATTGCGAATGAATATCCTATCCTTGCCCGAGACCAGAGGAGGGGTTGGACTACCCAACATACGAGCGTACTTTGAGGCTTCCTCTCTTGTTAGAGCTCTAGATTGGCATTATCATGCGTCCTCCAAGAAATGGGTAGGGGTGGAGCAAGAGGGTTTGGGGATTCCGCTGAAACACCTGCTTTGGATTTCCCCTAAAGACTCCACAGACCTAGTACCTTTGACAGACATGACCAGAAACACCTTGAAGGTATGGCACCTAGTGACGAAAACCCTCCGCTTAAACGACAGACTTAGCCCTTTGACTCCCCTTTTTTCCAACCCATCTTTCCCACCCAGATTTGACAGGCAGAGATTTTTATGTTGGCGGATTGTGGATGACACCCGAGTAGGACAGACTCTGTCCAGTGGTGGTTTGCCCCGATGGCAGAGCTACAACTCAAAGAACCTACGAGACCTCTTAAGTGATTCGAATTTCTCCAATACAGAGCATAATTATATTCAGCTGACCACTCTTGCAGGGTAAGATTGACGCCCAACGTATTGGAGAGGTTATTCCAACTGGAGGCTCCACCGAGGCGCAAAATATCAGTTCTATACCAGGCCTTGGGGTCCATGAGAGAGCAGGGCACCCTTTACTTCCAACGTGCTTGGGAGAGGGAATTGGGGTGTAGCATTTCAGAAGCTAATTGGCAGAAATGCTTTATATTTACTCACTCACTAGCTAGCGCTTGTTCTGCACAAGAAAGAAGCTATAAGCTGCTCACTAGATGGTACTTGTGCCCGACGACACTCCGGAACATGTTCCCTGGAACCCCTGATACCTGCTGGCGCTGTGGGGAAGAGAAGGGTACAATGATACACATTTGGTGGAGTTGTGGGGAAATCCGGCGGTTCTGGTCTGAGGTTTTCAATGCATACGCCCGAATAACAGGTAAACAAGCCGAATGCTGCCCAGAATCGGCAATGTTATCCATTTTTCCAGGTCCTATTGGGCTACAGAAGAGGGATATTCTCCGCTTTTGCATCTCGGCTGCTCGTGCTGTGATCCCGAGGTTCTGGAAATCAAGCCGGGCTCCATCTCTACTTGATTGGTTCAAAGAATTGATGGACACATATCGAATGGAGGAGCTCGCAGCTGATGCGTCGGGATCTCGGAACAAATTCTTAGGGATTTGGGTTGAATGGATTCTTTTTCACGACTCTGCAGAATTTAGGAGTATCTTTTCCAGCACAGATAATATGGCTCGACCTCTGGCTGATGGGGAACCAGTGGGATGAGTACCCTTTCTCCTTCCCATACCTCACCCGTCCCCCCCCCTCCTTTTTTTCTTTTTTTCTTACGTGGCTTTTCTTTCCCAGTATAACTTTTTCTAATGGTTTTTGTTTCTCTTCTCTCTCTCTCTTCTTTTCTATCTCTCTTTTCTTCCCATCTGATACATTCAGTCTAGGTATTTCCTTTCTACGCCTATACCTTCAGAATTCTAGTGAACATTAGACAGGTATCGAAAACTCTGAGCTGTGAGTAGATCATTAATATTTCGGCCTTCCTTTCCGGTACACCAGTCGATAGACTATTCCAACTAGGCCTCAACGGGTAATGACCCACTTACGTGGTCAACCTGTTAGAAGGGGCCAAGTAATAAAAATCATTCTGCTGGGGCTGCTTGTCCCCTTGACATCAGAACATCTCAAAACCCTGAGAAAGGTTGTATACTTGAGTGTTTGGAATTATATTTAGATTGTAGTATATATTGCACCAGAGATAAGCGCAAAAGTAAATTTGCAGCTTATCTTAAAGTTACTAATAACTTTGTGAATTCTCTTTTTGTATATTTTATATGTCTCAAGATTTTGTTAAAAGATTGAATGTATGTCTTTCATATGTTTTTTCAAAATTTAATAAAAATGAGATTAACCATAGTTAAATATTTTAAAATATGATCCCATCACGATCCCAACTTGAAATTTGGTACAGATGTGGCTAAGAGCATAAAAGACACATGGGCAGTTTTGGAAAATTTTTATTAAAATGTTTTTTTCGGAAATGCGTTTCAAAATGCTGCGTTTGCATTCGCATAGGTAAAAAATTAAAATTAACAAATATACTCTTGTGACATATCTGGTGAAAGCCTGGACAGTTCTGAGTAGAATGGTGTTTATTTTGTTTCTCTATCTTATTTCTAGCCCGAGATAAAAAAATTTAAAGTCGTACCAGGCCAAAATTCACCCTTTTTTTAAACTTTAAAAATCTGTAAAAAATTAACTGATGAAGAAAAAAATTCCAAACTTTTAATTTGTAATTAACTAAAGTAGTACTTCATAAAGGAAAAAAAAAAAAAAAAATCTAAAGACGTCAGGTAAAAAAAAATATTCATATTTAGATCACTTGATATGGAATGACCCATTGACACTATTAATAGTAAAATATGTTAAAATATGATCCCATTGCGATCCCAACTTGAAATTTGGTACAGATGTGGCTAAGAGCAAAGCAGACACATGGGCAGTTTTTGAAATATTTAAAGCGCGCCGATTTTTCGGAAATACGTTTTAAAGTTTTGCGCTTGCGATCACATGGGTAAAATATTAACAAAGATCCTCTTGTGACATATCTGGTGAAAGCCTGTATAGTTCTGAGTAGAATGGTGTTTATTTTGTCTCTCTATCTTATTCCTAGCCTTAGTTATGAGGAGAAACGTAAAGGCAGGCAACAGCGAAATTCACACTTTTTCCGAACTTTGAAAATCATTTAAAAAAAAAAAAAAATTTTTTTAAAAATTTTCTCTTCACATTTTGCATTGTCTGACATGCTATTATCAAATAACAAAATCTCAAAAGAATTAAAAATATAGAGGTAATAATCATTGGTTCACTTGACATGGAATGACCCATTTACTAAGTATTTTGCATCTCAATGTTACCCATGTTGAAAAGAATGGACAGCCTTGCACATTTAAATGTGTAACAAGTTTTGATCTTAAATCTTCAGCTCACATTCATTGATTATTCACCTGTGTGCATTATTCAGTATGTGTTTTTATTGTATAAAAGGAAGTAGGGGGGGTGTTTCTAATGCTGTTGATAAAGGATGTGATTCGAAACGTGTCCAGCGTGCGGGACCACGTTCCCCTTTTCAATCATGTTCATGTTTTAATTTGCATAAATAAATTTGGATATATGAAGATTGAGGTCAAGTGCTAGAGTCTTTTGCATGTCCCATTGGAAGGACTGCAGACGGCCTGCTCCGAGCACTATCTGGCTCCCAGGTGAATCCAGTGCAGCACCATCTCTACCCCTTTCCCTGCTCTTAAATGATTGATAACACTGGGGAACAATTTGAAAAAAAATTTCTGTTGAGTTAGGTTTTTGAGCTGATTCACACTAAAATTGGCATGCTGATTCCAAAAATTTAGTCAGTTTTTTTCTAGCACGTCAAGTTTTTCCTCCACAACTTACCTGCCAGAGATGCACAATTGCACTGATATCTGTAATAAGACTTGTTATCTGATTACAATTCGAAAACATGATACAATTAAAAAACATGATAGTGTCAAAAAACATATTTGTCATGCCTATTTCTTATATATTTCATTTTTTGTTCATATTTGTACTATTTAAAAAGAAAAAAACACTTTTTAGGTACAGTAGTTTACATATTTTTGAGAAGACAAAAATCCTATAGTTCAAAAACTTGACGTGATAGAGAAAAACTGAGATCATTTCTGGATTCAGCATCCAAAAATTAATTAAGAGCAGTTGTCTGACCTAACTCCTAAAAAATTGTGTTCCCCAGTGTAATCCAAACCACTGACTCAGACTACTTCACACATGACTCATGTTTAAAGTGAACCTGTCAGCCACCTAGGGCTTATTAAATTAAAAGTGCCACATTCAGCAGCGCCTATGCTGCATTTTGTGAAGGTGGCTCTTATCCCCCTACCCCCTGTACACCTAAATAATTACTTTATAAACTTTCCCACCCTGTATTTAAATTCATACTTACAGGTCTGATGGGTCTTCTCACTCCATCTAGACCTCATGCGCCACTTGTCTTCCTCTGCCTCTTCCTTCTTCTGTGCGCCTCCTCTTCTCTCTTCCTATCCTCATTTTTGGCACCTGCGCAGATTCCAGTATGTTCACGCAGGTGCCCTGCATGGACATTAGGCGCCAGATCTCGCCCCTTTTTGTGCACTACTATATGCAGACAGCAGGGCTGGGAATCTGCACACTAGCTCTGCCCTGAATGAGCAGACATCTGTAAGCGGTGAGATCACCTGAGGACAACATTGCAGTTACTATGGCAACGCTGTCCTTGGGTGACCTCAGTTACTGCTGCCTTACCTGGCCTTTATCCCCACAGCTTATTTATTCAGTGTTATGAGACCGTGGGGCTAGCGGTGGAGTAACTGAAGTCACCCAAGGATAGCATTGCCATAGTAACGACAATGCTGTTCTAAGTAAAGAAAAAGAGTGGGGGAGCTGAAGGGCAAATTCGCACAGCACACCATTCAGCTTAATTTTGGCCCTGGCTCTTCTGCAGATGGGATGGTAATCAGGGCAGACAGTACAGGTGACAACTTGTTGATTTCACTGATTGGAAGAATCGGGCAGTTTTGTGCACATTAGATTGGGTTGACAGTGTGTCGGGCCCCTCGGGACGGGGTACTCGGTACCGGACCGGATGGTGCCGGGGAAGTCACGGGTGGCTTGGTCCGGACCGGCCCGGGCTCGGCAATAAAAAGGGGATTATTTACAGGGGAAATGTCAGTCGTGACGCCACCCACTATATGCGGCCAGTAAGGGGGCCGCCGCTGCTGCAGAACCTCCGGGGATGATGTAGTGGCAGCATAGATGGTATAGTTCCCGTGGGTAGAACTGTATTCCCCGGGCAGTGATGGTATAGTCTATAAGGGGTATAGATGGTGGAGACGGGTTAAAGGACACACACTCACGCTTGGTAGACACTGGTGCAATTCTCCTTCTTTCCCGAGGCTGCAGAGCTGACAGGCTGGTAGCAGGGGAAGCTCTCTGTGCTGAATGTAAGGCAAAGGTCGCAATCAATACACAGACTCACAGTTTTGCTTTTTTTCCAAAGCTTTACTGCTGATGTTATTGTAGATTATAGTCCACGGAGTCTGTAATGGGGCGAGCCTCTTCCCCACCCTGTCCGGGGTCATCAGCTTCCTCATGCTTCACTGTGTGTGTGTGTCCTGGCTGCTATTAGCTGAGCTGCTGGGACTTCTCACGTCTCTCTCTCTGTGTTCTGCTGGTACCACTTGGCTAGGCAACTTGTGTCCTCTGTGCTGTGCTGACCCCTTCGTGTTGCTTTGCACTGGTACTAGGGGCATCTAGAGATCCCACTGTTCCTGGATTCACTGTGCTGTGGGTGCCAGGCACAGTACCGGATCCGGTGTCCGTTCTGTGCGTTCTTCTTCTGTCACTCCAGCTCCCAGACGTGTTCCTCAGTCTGTAGTTCTCCTGTTCCTCTGACCCTCACTAGTCTGCACTAAGTTCTGCACTAGCTCGTGCTCTTCACAGCCCTGCTCCGAGCTGAACTGAGCTGTTCTCTTCTCAGTTCTCCAGGAACTGAACTGAGCTCTCCCTCATAAGCAAGAGTATATAAGGAAGCAGGTTGTGCTCCCCCTCTTGGTCCAGAGGTGCTAGTGTTTGTCAGTGTGTAGTGGGGAGAGAACCCATGTGATGTTATTGTGGCACATTAACCCATGGAGTGCCACAAGTGCGCATGTTTGACCGCTGCCCTATTCATTACTTAGGGGGCTGCCAAATGTTGTGCTCTGTTTTTTTCTGCAGACCCAGAAACAAGAAATGGAGCAGTAGTGAGCATGCGCACTGCAGCTCTAACAAGGTTAAATGTGCCTCATACAGCTAGTCAGTTCCAGCTGTTGGACCCCCTGCTATCTATGAGTTGGCTGGATACATGGATAGGTGATAACTTACCTTCACTAAACAACTCAATTAATGAAGGGATTCCAGAGAGTTTTTTCTATGGTGTTCCTGAAAGCGTGGTAGCAAAACTTGAAATACAGCCTTCCTCCATCAGAAGTAAAAGTATGCCTCTGGGTATAAAAGTATTATTTGTGCATTAAGTTTTTGTTTTGTATTTCATTGTCTATTTAAACTGTATTTGTGTCTTTGCAGCAGCATCTCGCAGAAGCCGAGGGTAGGACTAGTAGGGGATCGAGCCATGAGCCTCAAGGTTGGGTTCAGTGAAATGGTGGCAGAAGCTGTGGTCACCGGTAACAGTCCACACAAGACTATTGAATATAGGGGAGTGCAGGGTCTAATAGATGTGAAGTTAGCCATTCCAAAGGGTGTAAAACAAAGCACCGTATAACTCGCATACATATATAAAGGTTGTTTTGCGCCAGATTGTTGGTTGAATATTATCCTGTGTTCTCTGCACTCATAATTTTATTTACTGGGGTCCTTTTGTGTGACAAAGCATGAAAACCACACTGAAACAAAAGACAGTCAATGCAAGACAAATAGTGCATGGAGCTCCTCTATGAGGCATCTTGTAAGAGAGAACCAAGTTTAGACATTGGACTGAACCTGCAAGTACGTTCTGTAAAATAGAGTTTAACATAGCAGTAACATCATCGCGTTGTGACAAAGCATGACCCTGGACTGAAAAGCATGACCCTGGATCCAGAGAAGGTTACAAACACCCCTTTCCTTGCAGTAAAAGAAGAGGCTGCCAACTGGAAGGACCTCCAATTGTGATTGTACTGCACATTATCTCTGACTAGTACAAAATTGTGTTACTATGCCTCTGAACAAAACCGTTTTTTTTTACTACTAGAGACTGAGTAAGTGGCCATGACCGTCATGTGAATCATATGTAACATCTCCATTCCCTGTGCGTGGCTCCATATTTGTACTGTACTGTTACGATTACTGAGTAGAATAATGTTTAGTGGTGACCATTTAGCTTTGTGTCTCTTTTGCGTTTATAACTCTTTACTACAGATTGTGATTTTGAACTAAAAGTAAACTAGTCTTGATTGCACCGTTCTTGTTGTCTTGATATTTATAATGAGGAAGCTAATACGTCTGTGCCATAAATGGTCTCCATCACATAAATCAAATAGCTGCCCTACAGGACAGGCTGCAATCTAAAGAAACACAGCTCCCAAAACCTGAGTCTCAACTGACAGAGGACCTGTATCATCAGCCCAGTACCTCTGTGATTCTAGGAGAAGGGCTGTGACATAAGAAGAAATAAGTCATCTCCTTGGCTGACTGAGCACAAAGGTTTTATATCTGCAGCCTCGGTCCTCTGTGCTTTGTCAGCCAGAAGATTTATTTCTTCTCCTTTTATTCACATCCTGCAGCTCACCGGTATTTGTGCTTACCATACAGCTCCTCTGTCAGTTTAGACACAGGTATTGGGAGTTATGTTTCTTCAGACTGCAGACTGTACTGACACGTGACTAGGATAGGCTGCCACTTGATTTACAAGACAGGCCATTTTATTAAATGTTTGGGGAACCCTTTTAACTGGGGTCTCATAGTAACATTATGTCTACTACTTTTATATGATGTTGTGCAGTACCACAGAATACAGTAAAAAAAAAAGAAATGATAGAACAAGTATCAGTTTTTTTTTTCTTTTTGAAACTTTGTATATCAGGCCCCTTTGATAGTTTACACCAAATACATAATTAGGAAATTCTACTTGCATCCACTCCCTCACAGTTTCTTACTTGAGCTGTTCATGTTGAGACAGGCATTAGGTCCACACAGTCTGATGGTGGGTTTACACGCCCCGATATCGGCCCGATATCGGAGCCAACGACGCGGGAGCGCGCTTTTTGAGCGGGCTTTTTCCCGCTATTGTATCGCCGGTTTAGACAGCCCGATATCGGATACAACGTCCCGACGATGTGTACGCCCCCCAACCCAGGAACGACCAGTTAACATGGGAGTGAATGGGTGACGTGGGCGTACACATCGTAGTTGGGCTGTCACACGGGACGATGCGGCTACAACGGCCATACGATATCGGGCGGTTGAATAGCACGCTCATTCAACCCCGATATCGTTTTGGCATCGTTCCAGCATCGCATTGTACGTTCAAACCGTGCAACGCGCGAACGATATCGGGTCCAACTCCCGAACCACGTGACTTTTGGTCGGAGTTGGGTCGGAGTTGGACGCCGATATCGCGACGTGTAAACCCACCATGAGTGATTCATGATTATCTTGCAATGATCCTCTTCCACCATGGTGAGTGCACACACGTTGGCTGTGTAATAAAGATGACTCATCATCTAAGAAATACATAATTGCTAGCAACAAAAAAATGATGCAACTAGGAAGAAAGCCAAAATATGACATTAATGGAGGCCCTGTACAAACTGGCTTCAGTCGATTTGTTGAGTAATAGATCCCATTGAGTTATAATGAATCCCTCAATTTTAATATTCTTTTACTGATAGGATTAGTGCATAAGAGTTGTGGACTATTAGGTCCTAAAAATGTCATTTTCAGAATGAATTATTGTTTGCAAAATTTAGTCCAAATGAATAATGTGTTCAGATCATGTTGTACTTTACAATCTAAAATGCTTTAAACTGGGAGTTATCCTATTTACTAGTGAAAAATATGTTTTTATATGTGTGACTGTACAATGCTTTTAGGGTCCCCCATGTCTCTAGCCCCCATGTAAGTTGCATAAAACACTTTAGAAAGTGTACAGTTAACAAGTCCGGAGGGACTTACTCATTAACGAGTCCTCGCTGCTCCCTGTGTCCTCCCCGCCTCCAGCCCTCTCTGTGCCACCTCCAGCCTCCTCAGTGCCGCGACGTTTATGTGTCTCCCCTCCTCGGCCACTCAATGCTCCTATGTGTTCGAAGTCATGCAGACACAGAGCAAGCAATGGTCGGGCTGGATCCCAGCAGCCGAAACGCCTCTTGCTGGTGATGTCAGCGCCAGAGCCCGCCCTGCTCCAGATTATGTATGTACAGCAGGGTAGGCTCCGGCACTGACGTCATCAGCAGGAGGCGTTTCAGCTGCCGCACCTGGTCCTGCCCATTGCGTGCTCTGCGTCTGTGTGACTTCAGACACAGAGGAGCATTGAGCGGCCGAGTAGGGAGACACATAAAGGAGGCGGCACTGAGGGGCTGGAGGTGGCACAGAGAGGGCTGGAGGCGGGAGGACACAGGAGCAGTGAGGACTCGTTAACTGTACAGTTTCTAAAGTATTTTATACAGCAGGAGTGAGCAACAGGAGTTGTAAATATTATACAAGTATACAGGCAGTTTAGCACCATAGTCTAAGACTGCAGGGACTGTACAACATTTTTTTTATCTCACCGGAGTTCCCCTTCAAATGTTCAAGTTCATGACAATAAAAATTAGAAAAGTGAACAATTAAGGCTTGTTTGAAAAAGTTGCCAGGAGAAGGCCTCTGCTTTCTAAATAGAACATGCAAGCACAGCTAAAATTTGCAAAGTTGAGTCTAAACAAAACAAAAGACTCCTGGATCAATATTCTTTGGGCAGATGAAATTTAAGTAGAGATGTCTAGCCTTAATGCCCTATGCCAAGTTTGCAAAAATCAAAACAAACTCAGTATATCAGCACAAACTCCACAGACAAACATGTCAGGCATGATGGTGGAGAATTGATGATTTGTAGCGAATTACCGAGCTCAGTAGCTATGCCAAGGTACACAACACATCGATGAATTCAGTGATTGGCTACAGCGGCGATACGTGCTATCTACATGACATTACTATTGCAATCAAAACACAGAGACTGGTGCAGTGGCAGAGAGCTGTCACTGGATCCAGGGAGGGTGATGACCTGCTGTGTTTGTTTCTTTAGATACAGTGGGTATGGAAAGTATTCAGACCCCTTTAAATTTTTCACTCTTTCTTTCATTGCAGCCATTTGGTAAAGTCAAAAACGTTTTCTTGACTGAAACAAACCCAGAAATGGAAATATTTGTGCAAACTTATTAAAAAGAATAACTGAAATAGTGGTCATAAGTATTCAGACCCTTTGCTCAGACACTCATATTTAAGTCACATGCTGTCTGTTTCCTTGTGATTCTCCTTGAGATGCTTCTACTCCTTCACTGGAGTCCAGCTGTGTTTAATTAAACTGATAGGACTTGATTTAGAAAGGTACACATCTGTCTATAGGCCACTTCACACACACAGATATCTGAGTCCAATATCTGAACAGATCTCTGGTTGCAGTGAAATCATGGATACATTGCTCCATGTTGTGGCTGTGTACAACATGGAGCAATGTATCCATGATTTCACTGCAACCAGAGATCTGTTCAGATATTGGACTCACATATCTGTGTGTGTGAAGTGGCCTTAAATAAAGGGCCTGTCACACGCGTCAATGTCGTCAGTGAGATGATCGCTGACGACATTGACGGCTGATCGCTGGTGAGCTGTCACACAGGCAGACTCACCAGCGATCAATTGACCAGAAACATCGTGGAAACGATTTAAATATCGTTTCCACGATGTCTTGCTCCCGCTGCCAGGCTGCTGGAAGCGGGAGCAGGCTGGTCTCCAAGGTAAACTGCGGGTATCTAGGCAGCGCGCGCTGCCTAGATACCCGACGTGTACCTTAGTTACCAGCCTCCTCCGCTCACCGGCTGGTATCTAAGGTACACAGCGGGTAACTAGGGACCCTAGTTACCCGCTGTGTACCTTAGATACCAGCCGGTGAGCCAGGGGCGGACCTTGCTGCCCGGGGCCCTGGTGCAGCCTTTGAGGGGGGCCCTGGTTTGAGAAAGGGGGGAGGGGGTGCTATCAGTGTAGGTGTGGTGAGGACCAGGGGGGAGGGGTGCTATCAGGTCGCGGCTCCTACCTGCGTGCGTCCAGCGGGGCCCCGGAGCAGCGGCAGAGAGAGGAGGGGCGGGCTCAGCAGGGGGAAGCAGAAAGCTTCCCTGGTTAACCCCCTCTCCTCTGCCACACTGGCACAGGGACATGGGGGGCGGCTGGGGACCCCCCTGCGGGGCTAACCTGCGTCCAGCGGGGCCCCTGTGAGCCGGAGCAGCAGCAGAGAGAGGACGGGCGGGCTCAGCCGGGGGAAGCAGGAAGCTTCCCTGGTTAACCCCCTCTCCTCTGCCACACTGGCACAGGGACAGCGGAGCGGAGGAGGCTGGTAACTAAGGTACACGTCGGGTATCTAGGCAGCGCGCGCTGCCTAGATACCCGCAGTTTACCTTAGTTACCAGCTCCCAGCGCTTGTGAGGGCGCTGGGAGCTGGAATATCGCTACTCCCGGTGTCACACGCAGCGATGCTGCGTGTCCACCGGGCGACTATCGCCAGGTTTTAGAGCAGGTTCTAAAACCTGGCGATCATCAACCAGCGATTTATCGCTGGTTGATTCAGTATGTCACACGCGTCAATATCGCTGCAACGTCACGTGCAGCCGATATCGTGCAGGCGATATTGACGCGTGTGACAGGCCCTTAAGACCTCACAAATCACAATTTATGCAATTAGAGTCTGCGGAGCCTCGTTTAGGAGTCCTCCAGGAAAGAATATCTGGCTGTTCCTGTGTTGAAACTCCTAAACGAGGCTCCACAGACTCTATTTGCATATTCAAAATTTCCAGGGGCAATGCGCCTAGGTATTCACTGTGTTGAGCGCTTTAGCCGGCTGCCCGCAGTGTTTTCTTGGACTGGTCTCCCTGAGATCAGTGAATACTTTGTGTTGTAAATCACAGTTTATGTCAGACCAAATGAGAATCATGAGGTCAAAGGAATTGCCCAAGGAGGTCAGAGACAGAATTGTGGCAAGGCATAGATCTGGCCAGGGTTAAAAAGGAATTTCTGCAGTAGTCAAGCTTCCTAAGAGCATAGTGGCCTCCATAATCCTTAAATGGCAGAAGTTTGGGACCACCAGATGTCTCCCTAGACCTGGCTGTCCAGCCAAACTGAGCAATCGTGGGAGAAGAGCCTTGGTGAGAGAGGTAAAGAAGAACCCCAAGATTACTGTGGATGAGCTCCAGAGATGTAGTAGGGAGATGGGAGAAAGTTCCACAAAGTCAACTATCACTACAGCCCTCCACCAGTCGGGCCTTTATGGCAGAATGACCTGACGGAAGCCTCTCCTCAGTACAAGACATATGAAAGCCGCATAGAGTTTGCAAAAAAACACATGAAGGACTACCACACTATGAAAAATAAGATTCTCTGGTCTGATGAGACGAAGATAGCACTTTTTGGTGATAATTCTAAGTAGTATGTGTGGAGAAAACCAGGCCCTCATCACCTGCCCAATACAATTCCAACAGTGAAACATGGTGGTGGCAGCATCATGCTATGGGGGTGTTTTTCAGCCGCAGGGACAGACAACTGGTTGCAATTGAAGGAAACCTGAATGCGGCCAAGTACAGTGATATCCTGGATGAAAACCTTTTCCAGAGTGCTCTGGACCTCAGACTTGGCCGAAGGTTCACCTTCCAACAAAATGACCCTAAACACACAGCTAAAATAACAAAGGAATTGGAGAGAATCAGCAAGGAAAAATGGCAGAGGATCTCCAAATCCATGTGTGAAGAACTTGTTGCATCATTCCCAAGAAGATTCATGGCTGTACTAGCTCAAAAGGTGCAAATACTTAATACTGAGCAAAGAGTCTGAATACTTATGACAGTGTGATTAGTGATGGGCGAGTCCTAAATTACTCGGAATCGCTTGACTCTAGCGAGTCCGAGCCCGGGACTCGCTACTCGTTGCGAGTCTAGCGAGCCCAATATTAATGAATGGGGAAGCGAGTAATAGCGAGTAGTGTGCGATTTACAAATCGCAGATGTGTCTCGGAAGCTTCAGCCTGAAGCAATCCTAGTTTTGTCAGAGACTCTGACAAAACTAGGATTGGCATTGACTTGCATTGGACTCGTTTACTGTGCAAGTAATCGCTGGGAAACTCGCACAGTAAGGAATCCGGCTGTCTGCTCTGTGCAGGCTGCCGCAGCTCCAGGGTCCTAGAGCCCGCCTTCTCTTCCTGTGTGTAGCAGAGCTGAGATTGTTCTCAGTCTGCTCATCCCTGTGCATAGACATCTATATCTATGCACAGGGATGAGCAGAGAGGACATCGCGTTTTGGACTACGTCGGATGGAAGAGGATTTTTTTAATTAAAGATGGAGTCCCTAATGGCTTTTTTTTTTTATTTCTAATAAAAAATTTTCTCTGTGTTGTGTTTTTTTTAAAACAATTTAATAGAAATTCATGGCGGTCATGTCTAATATTGGCGTGACCGCCATAAATTTCGGGCTTAGGGCCAGCTGATAATACAAAGCTGGCCCTAACCTCTTTATTACCCAGCGTGCCACCGCCACCAGGGCCGCTGGAAGAGCGGGGTTCAGCGCCAGAAGAAGGCGCTTCAATGAACGCGCCATCTTCTGGGGCGGCTGCGGGCTGCAATTTGCAGCGGGGGGTGCCCAGAAAGCTTGGGCCTCCCTGCGCTGCAGATTCCAGCCCCCAGCTGCTTAGCTGTACCTGGCTAGACATAGAAATTGCGCGGAGCCCCACGCATTTTTTTTTTATTATTTCATGAAATTCATGAAATAATAAAAAATAAGGGCTCCCCTATATTCTTGTGTCTGGCCAGGTACAAATAGGCACCTGGGGGTTGGGGGCAGCCCATCGCTGCCTGCTGGATCCGGCTGGTTCCAGAAATACGGCGAAGCCCATGTAATTTTGTTTTCTGAAAAATCAATAAAACAATCCTAAAAAAGGACTGCATCTTTATTAACCCCTCGCCCATGGTCCAGGGTTAATAAAGATGCAGTCCCTTTTATTTACATTGTTTTATGGATTTGTCAGAAAAAAATTTCACGTGGGCTTCGCCGTATTTTGGAACCAGCCGGATCCAGCAGGCAGCGACGGGCTGCTCCCAACCCCCAGGTGCCTATTTGTACCTGGCCGGACACAAGAATATAGAGGAGCCCTTTTTTTTAATTATTTCATGAATTTCATGGAATAATAAAAAAAAATGCGTGGGGCTCCGCGCAATTTCTATGTCTAGCCAGGTACAGCTAAGCAGCTGGGGGCTGGAATCCGCAGCGCAGGGAGGCCCAAGCTTTCTGGGCACCCCCCGCTGCAAATTGCAGCCCGCAGCCGCCCCAGAAGATGGCGCGTTCATTGAAGCGCCATCCTCTGGCGCTGAACCCCGCTCTTCCAGCGGCCCTGGTGGCGGTGGCACGCTGGCTAATAAAGGGATTAATACCAGCTTTGTTATACAAGCTGGTATTAAGCCCGAGATTCTTAATGTCAGGCCACGTTTGACCCGGCCACTAAGAATCTCCAATAAAGGGTTAAAAAAACACAACATAGAGAAAAATTTTATTAGAAATAAAAAAAAAAAGCCATTAGGGACTCCATCTTTAATTAAAAAAATCCTCTTCCGTCCGACGTAGTCCAAAACGCGATGTCCTCCCTGCTACATCCCTGTGCATAGATATAGATGTCTATGCACAGGGAATGAGCAGACTGAGAACAATCTCAGCTCTGCTACATCATCTCTGTGAGTAGGCGGGCTCTAGGACCCTGGAGCTGCGGCAGCCTGCACAGAGCAGACAGCTGGACTCGGCTCGCAAAGTAACAGCAGTTACTTTGCGAGTTTCCCTGCGATTACTCGCACAGTAATCAGACCAATGCAAGTCAATGGCAATCCTAGTTTTGTCAGAGTCTCTGACAAAACTAGATTGATATTGATTTGCATTGGACTCGTTGCTGTGCGAGTAATCGCTGGGAAACTCGCAGAGTACCGAGTCCTGAGAGTCCCTTACTACTCGCCGAGTAACGAGTCCTAGCGAGTAGACTCGCCCATCCCTAAGTGTGATATTTCTGTTTTTTTTCAGTGAAGATGAGCTGAATTTACCCAACGGCTGCAATGAAACAGATTTCTTATCAGTTACTTTAAATGTGCCATTCCAATTATTTTCACATGAATCTGAAATTGTGTTTTTCACCTTCTATGTATTCTCTTTATGGTGTAATTTCTGTTGTTCTGCTTTCCATATAGTACAGTCTTTCTTTAAATGTCCTTTTTTTACATCTGAAACATCCTCTTGTGTCTTTATTATAGGAGCTTTTGGATTTTGTAGCTTTAAGAGCATTTCCATTATTTTTTTCAGTAGAAGAATTATTTGTTTGTTCTTTCCTTCTTTGATATTCATCTACGAGTCTGGTCTTCACAAACTGTAATGTAATGTCTGTTTCAGGTCTTGTCTCTAGAGCGTTTATCAAAGCAGTATATGAATCCGGTAAACTGCACAATAATATTGCTGCTACATGGCTTTCCTTAATATCTTCTTCACCAATTTATCTCAGCTGTGATATCTCTTCCATCATAGAGAATAAATGCTTCTGCATGTCATTGTCTGCACTTAATCTCATACTGTAAAGCTTTCTTAGCAGAAATAACTTGTGATTTAAACTGGGTCTTTCATGTAGTTTTCTTAGGTCGGCTTCACACTACAGCTGGATCCGATCCGTGGCTGTCCGCTTGAGGCAGACAGCCACGGACCGGATCAGCACACAGAACTGAAGGGCTAATTTGCCCTCGGGTCCGGTTGGCAGCCGGCGCAGCTGCCGCCGCTGATAGGTCAGGACCACGGCTTGCGGGGGCTAGACGTGTTCCTGAACTGTCAGGAGGGGCCAGCGCTGAGCTTCAGCACCATGGAGCTGTCCCCTGTGACAGATCAGGAACACGTCTCGCTCCTTGCGAGCCGCGGTCCTGAGTTATCAGCGGCAGCAGCTGCGCCGGCTGCACACCGGAGCGGAGGGCAAATTAGCCCTCCAGTTCTGTGTGCTGATCCGGTTCGAGGCTGTCGGCCTCAAGCGGACAGCTACGGATCGGATCCCAGCCGTAGTGTGAAGCCGGCCTTAGTGCTTCCCACATTCCCTTGCTGTATCCTCATTCCTTATGTGGATTAATTGAGCATCATCCACTACTAGGCTCATGGTAGATCTTGCTTATCCAGTGTCTGATTATCTTGATCAGGTCTATCTGTAGTGATTACTTCCCATAAATCATCTTTAGACAACAACATCTCTACTTTGAACTTCCACAACTGATAGTTCTCATTATTTAGCTTAGCTACTGTAAGTTTTAGCTCTGTGCTACTTGTCATCTTTAAGTTGTCTTACTTATTTGAAGAGAATTGTACTGAAGAATTCTTCTGCATTCGCCAGGGTCTTGCTGAGAGTTCCGGTGTCCTGGGTATCTGGGGTCCTCAGTGCCTGGGATCATCGGTGCCTGGGCTCATCGTGCCTGGGCCCATAACCTGTTGCACAGCTTCTGGATACCCACCGTTGCAGTAGAAACTTCACAGAGCAGATTACATGGGATAACAAACTTTTACTTCTCAGAACATGAGGTAAAGAAGAAATGCACAGTCACTCAGTACTGCACCAGGAAGAAGTAACAAACTGAAAAAATACAAGAGAGACTTTTTACATTTACAATACAGGAAACTCTACATAACATCGCCATCTATTGTCAGATCAGCATAAAGTCCTCCTTCACACAAACAAAGAAGTCCACAACTGTTGCATATACCAACAATTTAGGACACCACTTCCCTGCAGCCAGGACAGTATCAACCCTTTCCTCTATGTTCACGCCAATGCTATGTACTTCAACTGCAGGGATCAGTAGCAAAAGCTGAATTAGTATCTTGTCCATAGTTCCTGTGAAGCCTCTCTTTCCTACTGGGGGACTCTCCTTCCAAATTACCATGTAGCTCCTATTTATAGACTAAGCCCTGCCCACCAAGAACACCAGTAACTCTCATTATAAACCCTTGACTAACAGGGAAGCAGTCTTCACTCTGGCCCATAGAGGGCCGCAAAAACACGGTTACACAGATGTAAAATCCATAATTACACTACTGTTACAACCTCGTGAGTATAGAGTACTTTTCACAGTAAGGGAGGAAACGCACGCCCACACTCCCTTACATTTCCCCTCTCTGTAATCTTGGTTGTCCTCGATCTAGTACCTCCCACAAACACCTCAAATAGCATAGTTATGTGGGCATTAACAACAATATTAAACCATCACAGTAATAAAACATAATTTTCAATTTGAAATATTATTGTCCATATAAGAAAACATGAGAATAACAGGGGAGCTCAGGTCTTGTTTGAGTATATTCTCTCACATCAAATACGATAAACGTTTAAAATAATCGAAGGAAGCACAAGTCCCATTTAAGTCCTTTTTCTGGGTAGCTCCTCTTTAAACGTTACAAACAGTTCAGGGATCCGCCATACTCCCTGCATTTCCCACTTCCTCTCCTTGCACAATGTACTCCACAGATCCATTAAATCCAGCAGCCAGGGAAGGACAGTCCATAGAGAAAAATGGCAGTCCATGATAAATAGGGTCACAGTCTATTAGATATGCAGGGCATGACAATCAACGTAGATAGTAATTAATGAAAGCAACAGTTCCTACAGCGTGCATACAACAGGGACTACACGAAAGTGGGAGAAAACACAGTCCATTTACTGCCATGGTCTGAGGAAGAATCAGATGGAACCAAGAGCCAAAGGCTGCAAACAGAAAGTCCATAGTTTAAGGTGGTCGTGTCCGAAATGTCTATTACCTGTAAGGCAACACATTTATTAATGTGGGAAGGTCCCATGCTGTACAAGTCCAGTTCTACTGATCACTGTCCTTAAAGGGATCCTGTCACCTCCAAAACGCCTCCTAAGCTATCAAAACATGTCCCTGCAGCATATTATCACTAATTTCACACTCCTTTTGTCTCCTAAAAGCATCCTGTGAAAGTGGATAATTAATACTTACCATATTTTAATCTACTCTTATGATATAATTAGCAGGCTATATTCTTTAGCCCCTAGGGCGTGTTGTTTTGCAGCCTGAATGATCCACCCTCTCTCTGTCTGTGCTGCTGTGATGTGGAGCTGAAGGCAGGACTAATGATTTGCATTCTGTGAGTGATAGAGAGGGGGAGGGTAAAGCCTGCACAAGCAAAGCAGCACAGAGAGAGAGAGAGGGTGGATCCTGGAGCCTGCAAAACAACACGCCCTGGGGACTAAAGAATATAGCCCCTGCTAATTATAATTACTAATGAGTAAGTATTAAAACATTTTTATGCACTTTCACAGGATGATTTTAGGAGACAAAAGGAGTGTGAGATTAGTGATAGGATGCTGCAGGGACATGTTTTGATAGCTTACGAGGCATTTTGGAGGTGACAGGATCCCTTTAAAGCACAAAGAAGACCGGACAAGTCCTCTGGTTCTCTAGCAGTAGTCTCTTAATTGTTACAGGTCTGTAGTCCTCCATTCAGCTTTGAATCATGTTCTCAGACATGAAAGCCATTGAGTACCCATCGGCTCGCTGATCCTCCCACTCACAGGGACCTGTCGACCAGAGTGCACAGACCTTTGCTTTCGTTTCAAATCCAGTCGCATTCTGCGCTCGCATCCGTGCAACCAAAGAACCATCCAGCTCACAGTGCACAAAAGCACAGTCAGGGAAAAGCATATCATTTTTGCTCCATTGAAACAAAGATGGCAGTGGCCTGGTCTCCCAAGGGAATAGCAGTTCTCTGGGCTGAGCCTAACAGAATGTGTTCTCTTCCAGCTGCTCTACCTGCTCTCTCTCAATTTCTACCAATCATAAGCTGGGACTCAGCAATATGCGGGGTGTTCTCTTAGGTTGCACCCACCAGGGACAAACAGTACTCACAGATCCTCCCGGGGGTCTGTCATACTTTCGCACCACCAAGCCACGGATTCACCCATGATAGCCATTCTCCTTGAGTCCTCTCTAGCTCCAACTCCATAATCCCCATAGGGGCCTGCTTGCACAAACCATAGGGTTGCTTTTTAAGACACTACTTCCCCGCTGCCGGAGAGTATAAATCCACTTCTCCAGGTCCATGCCAACGTTATGTACTTCAACTGCAAGGATCACTGACGAAGGTCGAATTATAATTCCTTTCACTCCTACTGGGAAACGGACTCTCCTGTGAAATTACTGTGTATTTCTTTTTAGAGACTAAGCCCCGTTCATCAAGGGTACATAATATAATAATATTTATTCATTTATATAGCGCTATTAATTCCATAGCACATTACATACATGAGTAATGCTGTCTCTTGGAGCTCACAATCTAAACATCCTATCAGTATGTGGAGCACTGCGGCTGCAACGCTGCTCCCCGACTAGCAGGCCCTTGGAAGGGGTTAATGTTGCCGGACTCTCATACCACCAGGTTAAAATGAGCCTATCATAGCTCGCTTATTGGCCATTGGTTACTGGTTTTGCCCATAAGTATAAAAGGAGGGAGCGGCGGCCATATTGCCTCTCCTACATCTGAATCCCGGAGCGCAATCATCCACCCTCCCTCCCTATGGTTTTTGGTTATGTTTGTCGCAGCAGCGGAGTAAGTGACGGAGGTGTAAGTAACCTGTGCTGGATGGCCAGTGACAGAACACTTACAGTCACTGGTTTTTTTGAAGCTTCATTAAGCTGCGGCCAAATTTAAAATTTTCCCACTTAAGAGTTTTAAAGAATTTGAGATGGTTGTTGGAGACCCTCAATAAAAGTTATAAAAGGTTAACCTGGTGTCTGTGGTTATTGTCCGGCGGGGTAAGGTGGGTTATGCTAGTCTGTCTTTACAATGTGGGAGGAAACAGGAGTGCCCGGAGGAAACCCATGCAAACACGGGGAGAACATACAAACTCCTTGCAGATGTTGTCCTTAGTGTCCTTGGTTGGAATTGAACCCAGGACCTCAGTGCCGCAAAGGCTGCAGTACTAACCACTTGAGCCACCGTGCTGCCCTTACCGTACCAATAACTCTCATTATTAACCTGACTAACGAGGGAGCAGTCTTCACCTTGGCCCCCAGAGGGCCAGAAACATTTTTACACAGATGTAAAATGCATAATTACAAAACTGTTACAACCTTATGAGTACAGAGTTTTACAGTAAGGGGGGGCAACACTCCCACTCCCCCTTATAGGAGGTTAAGAATTACCTGCCTGAAAATTCTTAGCCCCTAAGGGAAAATAAGCAAACTCCTGGATAGCTTCTTTAAAACAACTTTTGCAGGCTAATGAGCAACTAAAAATCATTCAATTCAGCTATGGAAAATGACTACTAAAATTACAAATGATTGTTGGGGAGATAATAGGATTAAACATATCAACATTTATTAAAAGACAGATTAAAAACAGGATCCAGATGAAATTGAAAGTAGCAGGGAATCACATATAATTATTGTTAACACCTGAAGCACAAGAGGCGTTTGCACCCGCAACAACATTTTGGGTTAGACTGGAAACACACTGTCCGAGTGACATGCGAGTTGAGGCCCCGTTACACGGTACAAGATTGTGAACGATATCGCTCAAAGTCACGGGTTTGGATTTTGGATTTGGGCTTTAGACTATTGTATATCTTATTGTACTGATGTATGTAAAGTGCTATGGAATTAATAGCGCTATATAAATGAATAAATATTATTATTATTACTGTTTTCACTTTTTCCATCGCGACAATGTGAACAAGGTGAATGGTTTGGCCGAAACGTCTAACTTGCCTGTCGCTTCAATCAGCACTGTATAATAAACTTTTACCTTAAGCATACCGGACATTGTACGTGTGCAGTGATTACAAAGTATATTGTCATGGGTTTGGAGTCATTCACTGCCTGAACTCTGATCAGAGGTT
This sequence comes from Allobates femoralis, assembly GCA_033576535.1. Lineage (NCBI taxonomy): Eukaryota > Metazoa > Chordata > Amphibia > Anura > Aromobatidae > Allobates > Allobates femoralis. Next base: position 21,927 of record JARQOC010000321.1, read on the forward strand.
TGGCACAAGAAGGCCTGCTTTAGGCTGTAAAAGACTTTGGTTGGAGGGAGGGGTTAGCTGTAGTAGGGAGAGGTGGCAACAGGAGTTACCGTATATACTCGTGTATAAGCCGACCCGTGTATAAGCCGACCCCCCTACTTTTGCCCCCAAAACCTGGGAAAACCTATTGACTCATGTATAAGCCGAGGGTGGACCCCAGCACAAGTATACAGGCCTCCCCAGTCGTAGTATACAGCAGCCTCCCCAGTGGTATACAGGCCTCCCCAGTGGTAGTATACAGCAGCCTCCCCAGTGGTGTATACAGGCCCCAGCAGTATTACAGCAGCCTCCCCAGTGGTGTATACAGCAGCCTCCCCAGAGGTATATACAGCAGCCCCAGTGGTAGTATATACAGGCAGCCCCAGAGGTGTATACAGGCAGCCCCAGTGGTGGTATATACAGGCAGCCCCAGTGGTTTTATATACAGGCAGCCCCAGAGGTGTATAGAGCAGCCCAGCCCCAGAGGTGGTATATACAGGCAGCCCCAGAGGTGGTATATACAGGCAGCCCCAGAGTTGGTATATACAGGCAGCCCCAGTGGTGGTATATACAGGCAGCCCCAGAGTTGGTATATACAGGCAGCCCGAGTGGTAGTATATACAGGCAGCCCAGAGGTGTATACAGGCAGCCCCAGTGGTGGTATATACAGGCAGCCCCAGTGGTTTTATATACAGGCAGCCCCAGAGGTGTATACAGCAGCCCCAGCCCCAGAGGTGGTATATACAGGCAGCCCCAGAGGTGGTATATACAGGCAGCCCCAGAGGTGGTATATACAGGCAGCCCCAGTGGTGGTATATACAGGCAGCCCCAGTGGTGTATACCCTACAGCAGCCCCAGTGGTGGTATACAGCAGCCCCATGGTGGTATATACAGGCAGCCCCAGTGGTATATACAGCAGCCCAGTGGTGTATACAGCACCCCAGGTGGTATATACAGCAGCCCCAGGGTGTATATACAGGCAGCCCCAGTGGTGTATACAGCAGCCCCAGGGTGTATACAGCACCCCAGTGTGTATACAGCCCCAGGGGTATACAGCAGCCCGTGGTGGTATATACAGCAGCCCCAATTGTATACAGCAGCCATGGTGTATATACAGGCAGCCCCATGGTTTATATACAGGCAGCCCCAGGGTGTATACAGCAGCCCCAGCCCCAGAGGTGTATATACAGCAGCCCCAAGTAGGTGTATAACAGAGCCAGCCCCAGTGGTGTATACAGCAGCCCCAGCCCCAAAGGTGTATACAGGCAGCCCCAGCCCCAAAGGTGTATACAGCAGCCCCAGCCCCAAAGGTGTATACAGCAGCCCCAGCCCCAGAGGTGTATACAGCAGCCCCAGCCCCAAAGGTGTATACAGCAGCCCCAGCCCCAAAGGTGTATACAGCAGCCCCAGCCCCAAAGGTGTATACAGGCAGCCCACAGCCCCAAAGGTGTATACAGCAGCCCCAGCCCCAAAGGTGTATACAGCAGCCCCAGCCCCAAAGGTGTATACAGCAGCCCCAGCCCCAAAGGTGTATACAGCAGCCCCAGCCCAAAGGTGTATACAGCAGCCCCAGCCCCACAGGTGTATACAGGCAGCCCCAGCCCAAAGGTGTATACAGGCAGCCCCCAAATGCTGGCACTTGCCCCCCTGCTTGTAAGCCCCCCCGGCTGCTTAACTTACCATGCTCTGTCTTCTTCATCGCGTGCGCAGGTGCCTCGGTGCTCCCGTCCTCCATGCTCCCGGCGTCATCCGGGGTACCCGGCCGTCGCGTAGCAATGAGTCATGCGACCGGCCGGTCACATGACCCCGGATGCTACGGAGGACAGGAGCACGGAGAGACCTGCGCGCCCGATGTGAAGAAGACAGAGGATGGTAATAATAGCAGCCGGGGGGGGCCTTACAAGCAGGGGGGCAAGTGCCAGCATTTGGGGGGATATATTTAGTTATGCACTGCTTCCCCCTGCCGCTGATTGACAGGGGGAAGCAGTGCATATGTAATGAGCGGCCCCACGTGATGGGGCCGCTCATACAGCAGCCTCCCCCCGCCTCCTCCAGCCTCCCCAGCCCTGGACACAGTCCCTACCTACTGTATTGACCCGTGTATAAGCCGAGGGGGAGACTTTTCAGCCTAATTTTTGGGCTGAAAAACTCGGCTTATACACGAGTATATACGGTAGTTATTGAGTCAGTGAAGGAGAACAAAAATCTGCCAGGTCTCCACGACTGGAAGTGAGCTGGAGGCTAATGGCTTCAAGCACAGTAGTCACGCTGTGGGACTATCAAAGAGCACAGCAACTGCCAAAGGACTAGAGAGACGGGTGGGTCTGGCTGCTCATAAAGAGTCTGTGTTGCCTGCCTGGCTGGTAGCCATCCACAAGGGAGCAAAGAAGGGCACAGAAATGCTACAGGCACCTACATCTTCATCCCAAGGAGAAGTCAGCCAGTAGGTCCTATAGCCGTCCGGCAGAGCGGTCCTTAGTGGTCCTCAGACTGACCAGACAGACGGCCCGGTGAACCAGTACCCTGGACCTGCTGATGAACTGAATTGCAGAGTAAAAAGGTAAAGAACAAGAGACTGTCTCCTTGCCTCCTTCCTGCGACCTCTCTGCACCTCTCGCACCACAACCCTCACCATCTTCTTCTACATCATCACCCGCTTTTTTTCCCCAGGGGCCTGCTCCTGCTGAGGCTCCAATGTGCCCTTGATGGATTGAATTAAACAAAGTATGACGCTTCAGGCTCCATTTGCCCTTTTTCAGAGGTGTCAATAATTTCAGATGACACAATCCAGTTTTTCATGATTCAGTTGGACGCTTTGTGTAAAGACTTGAATGCACGGCTGAATGTGGTGTGAACAGGTCCTTACATCCTTCACTACCCCAGGGGACCCTCGTTATGGAGTTTGGCTCCTGGGCTGCTGCAGTTATGACCACCACAGGGGCATCTTTGCTTTTCTGAGGCTCTGATGTAATGAATATCTGAGAAGAGCCCTAGAGAAGCAATGACATTTGGCAACCAAGAGCTGGTGGCCTCAAGTCAGGGTTAGTGTTGAAGACTTTCTGACCTTTATAAGACTAGTATGAGTACCATAAGAAACAAAGATGTCTCCTGTGCTGACTAAGGCAGTGGGTGGTGGACTTCATGTGTCCAGTAAACATAGTGGACACCCATTTCCAAACTATTCAGGGTTTCTATTGCCCTATTGGGTCTAAGACACTAGAACCTGCAGTCCAACTCATGTCCCGATGCTTTACCTGCACTGATAGGGGTGCAGGTAAAGCACCCGGACCCCAATGCTGCCGCTTACAAGAGGTTTATAGACTGGTTGTTGTGCAACCCCATAACATGTAAATCTATAGTAGACCCCGACCCCATCTGCTTTTTGTAACCTTTTTTATGTGGGGACCCTGCACATGACCGGCCCCATCTCCATACGTCTCCCATTAATGGCCAGTCATAATAGGGAAAACCAGTGATGTGAGGAATCCATCCAGATGTTCTCATCCATCAGATATCCCTTTAAAGAGAACCTGCCACTTTCCATAAATTTCTATTTATATTCTGTCCTTCTTCCATGTATGTAAATCATCTTTTTAGTCAAGTGCACTAAGAAGAGTGGGAGATATCAAGAAAATCCTTCCCACAACCGGATGGACAGATGTGTGTACATCTCCTCTGATGGACAGATGTGTGTACATCTCCTCTGATGGACAGATGTGTGTACATCTCCTCTGATGGACAGATGTGTGTACATCTCCTCTGATGGACAGATGTGTGTACATCTCCTCTGATTGACAAATGTGTGTACATCTCCTCTAATGGACAGATGTGTGTACATCTCCTCTAATGGACAGATGTGTGTACATCTCCTCTAATGGACAGATGTGTGTACATCTCCTCTAATGGACAGATGTGTGTACATCTCCTCTAATGGACAGATGTGTGTACATCTTCTCTGATGCACAGATGTGTGTACATCTCCTCTAATGGACAGATGTGTGTACATCTTCTCTGATGGACAGATGTGTGTACATCTCTAATGGACAGATGTGTGTACATCTTCTCTGATGGACAGATGTGTGTACATCTCTAATGGACAGATGTGTGTACATCTTCTCTGATGGACAGATGTGTGTACATTTCCTCTGATTGACAGACGTGTGTACATCTTCTCTGATGGACAGACGTGTGTACATCTCCTCTGATGGACAGACGTGTGTACATCTCCTCTGATGGACAGACGTGTGTACATCTGCTCTGATGGACAGACGTGTGTACATCTCCTCTGATAGACAGACGAGTGTACATCTCCTCTGATGGACAGACGTGTGTACATCTCCTCTGATGGACAGACGTGTGTACATCTCCTCTGATGGACAGACGTGTGTACATCTCCTCTGAAGGACAGACGTGTGTACATCTCCTCTGAAGGACACACGTGTGTACATCTCCTCTGATTGAGGCGGCTCTGCAGGTCATTATTACACATATAGGGGTTGTCCTGCGCCGCTCACTTCTGCACCGGGCGGTGACTTTGTTCTGGGAGATGCCAGCTAGGACATGTATATAATTAACAGAAATCGTGTATCTGTCTTATCCAGATACATTGGTGCAATATTTGGCACAAATTCCCGCATGTTTCTCATCTTCTTATTATAGCCGGTGTTAGTTAATGCGCCATTGTGATCATTCCTAACCCCCCCCCCCCCCGTTGTGTCCTGTGACTACTTGTTGCCCCTGTTTCGCCTCTTTCCTCCTTGTCTCCTGTGTTCTGCGTCTTTGTGACCCACTCTTCAGTCGTCTTTCAGGCAGTGTATTATATAGGACCTATAAGATGTGAGTTCCCCATCACCGAGACCGACCCCCATAGTGATGTGACTTGGGAGAGGTGATGTTATCATGGCTGCAGTCATATGACTTGCTCTGTGTATGGCGCCCCCTACATTCCTGGTCCTGCAGCTGCGGCCGCCATGTATATGGATGAGACACTTTAGAACCAGACTTGAACCGGTATCTAATAGAGTATTGAGCGATTGTCGCTGTGTAGGGTAAAGTGCAGACAAATAAAACACAAAACACAATATATAATCTCTAATTATTTTTTTATTTTTGGAATAGCAACATTGTAATGAAAATATTACCGGTCCTTCAATAAATTTAGGTCATGGTGACTCTCAGGTCCAATGGAGACCACAGAACTTGCTGCAGACATTGCGGACCTGATGAGGCACCGGACCCAAAGATCCAAAGGAAGGCGAAGAAAACCCCCGGAGAGTTCTACCTCAGGGGGAAAAAAATTCCTTCCTGACCCCAGTTCTGGCGATCGGATATCTCCCTGGATCACATGTGACCTGCTGCTTATTGCTGTATATATGTACGTAATTATAAGTTCAGGAAAGCTGACCTGGAAAGGAAGACATGCAACCTGCCCCTAGGAGCTCACAATCTAGGACAGTGGATGCTCTTAATAAAACATACACACACATACATTCATTCTTATCTATTCCTCTGGAGTTCTCAGTGGCGAAAAAAATTCCTTTCTGACCCTAAATAAGACAATCAGATCAAATCCCAGGTAAATCGCTAATAGATGACGACAGCTTCCAGACCTGCGCCTCAGCAACACAATGTGCCCTCTAATGGATTGTGGAGGAGACAACAAGCTGGGACCCCATTTCCAAAGATGATGTCCTCCACCCAACTCTCAAAAAACTGTTGGGTCTTCAGGAGAGATGGGTAGTCGAGCCGAGGCTAGCAGACGGTCACCTTTGGTGTGATCATCCTACCCCAAATATGACGATCTGATCAACTCCCAGGTAAATAGCTAATAGGATGACGACAGCTTCCAGACCTGCGTCTCAGCAACACAAACCTCCATTACAGGGCACAAGACTGTGGAGGAGACAACAAGCTGGGACCCCATTTCCAAAGATGATGTCTTCCACCCAACTCTCAAAAAACTGTTGGGTCTTCAGGAGAGATGGGTAGTCGAGCGAGGCTAGCAGACGGTCACCTTTGGTGTGATCATCCTATGGTTCAATGCAACATGTAAACATATCCTTAGACTAAGCATTCACTCCATCATTAATAAAACAGACACACACATATATTATATATAAAAATTAGGCATACAGAAGATGATTCCAACACCAATAGATCACCCCTCTATATCATGGAAAATGTGCTCACCCATAAATATTAAACAATCAGAAAAAGCAAGGTGATTTTTGTAAAAAGTTCAAAAAATTTTATTATGAATACTTAAAAAAGTTTAGACAAGTAAAAATTACAGTAATGACAGTTTTTAATCAAGAAGTACATTAACATAATTATATATCCAGAAATACTAATTACATATAAGAAAAGAAAAGAGAACTGTATACACAACCCTAAACACTGTGAAGTGATCTCTATTCCAGTGATCCTATTTGGACAAATCTATGTGTTAAATAAAAATCCCAGTGAATTTTCTAGCTGTCACCTATCTCACACATAGGTGACTAATCTATAATATAAAAGCCGAAGGCCACTTCCGGAAAACCCGGAGGGTACTTCCGTGATGGCCTCCGGACCCATGCTGGTGACGTCACCAGTCCTCTGTAGCCGGGCGGCGCCCGGCTACAGGGACGGTGCGGGAGCTTCCGCCCAGGAACGTTCCCGTCTGTCCCAGCCGCCTCCTCTATCCCGCCCGCTCCAGCCACCTCTCCCCTGTGCCCATTGCCCGCCACCTGGGGGGGCCCCGCGCTGAATTAGCCACCCGCAGCGCGCCCGGAGACGAGGGAGGACGGGACTTCCTGTCCTGCACCTCTGCCCGCCCCTACTCTCCTCCTACACCAGACGCACCCCGGCCGCGGTGAGTCTGCACCCCCCACCCAGCTACGCCTCTGCCCTCCAGCCTCTCCTGCTTCCGCTCTGTCCCTCCAGCCTCTCCAGCTTCCCCTCTGCCCCTCCAGCCTCTCCAGCTTCCCCTCTGCCCCTCCAACCTCTGCCCATCCAGCCTCTCCTGCTTCCCCTCTGCCCCTCCAGCCTCTTCCCCTCTGCCCCTCCAGCCCTCTGCCCCTCCAGCCTCTGCCCCTCCAGCCTCTGCCCCTCCAGCCTCTGCCCTCTCAGTCTCTGCCCCTCCAGTCTCTGCCCCTCCAGCCTCTGCCCTCCAGCCTCCGCCTCCTCCCCTCCAGCCTCCGCCCTCCCCTCCAGCCTCCGCCCTCCCTCCAGCCTCTGCCCTCCAGCCTCTGCCCTCCAGCCTCTGCCCTCCAGCCTCCACTCCCCCCCTCCAGCCTCTCCCCTCCAGCCTCCCCTCTCCCCTCCAGCCTCCCCTCTCCTCTGCCCTCCAGCCTCCCCTCTCCTCTCCCCTCCAGCCTCCCCTCTCCTCTCCCCTCCAGACCTCCTCCCTCCTTCCCTCCAGCCTCCCCCTCTCCCCTCCAGCCTCCCTCTCTCCCTCCAGCCTCCCTCCCCGGTCTTCTGCCCTCCTCACCCTCACCCCTCCCCTCCGTCTTCTGCCCTCCTCACCCCTCCCGCCTCCCCGGTCTTCTGCCCTCCTCACCGCTCCCGCCTCCCCGGTCTTCTGCCCTCCTCACCCCTCCCGCCTCCCCGGTCTTCTGCCCTCCTCACCCCTCCCGCCTCCCCGGTCTTCTGCCCTCCTCACCCCTCCCCGTCCTCCCCGGTCTTCTGCCCTCCTCACCCCTCCCGCCTCCCCGGTCTTCTGCCCCTCCCACCCCTCCCGCCTCCCCGGTCTTCTGCCCTCCTCACCCCCTCCCGCCTCCCCGGTCTTCTGCCCTCCTCACCCCTTCCCGCCTCCCCGGTCTTCTGCCCTCCTCACCCCTCCCGCCTCCCCGGTCTTCTGCCCTCCTCACCCCTCCCGCCTCCCCTGTCTTCTGCCCTCCTCACCCTTCCCGCCTCCCCGGTCTTCTGCCCTCCTCACCCCTCCCGCCTCCCCGGTCTTCTGCCCTCCTCACCCCTCCCGCCTCCCCGTCTTCTGCCCTCCTCACCCTTCCCGCCTCCCCGGTCTTCTGCCCTCCTCACCCCTCCCGCCTCCCCGTCCTCTGCCCTCCTCACCCCTCCCGCCTCCCCGGTCTTCTGCCCTCCTCACCCCTCCCGCCTCCCCGGTCTTCTGCCCTCCTCACCCTCCCGCCTCCCCGGTCTTCTGCCCTCCTCACCCCTCCCGCCTCCCCGGTCCCTCCCCGGTCTTCTGCCCTCCTCTCCCCTCCCGCCTCCCCGGTCTTCTGCCCTCCTCACCCCTCCGCCTCCCGTCTTCTGCCCTCCCCTCCACCCCCTCCGCCTCCCCCGTCTTCTGCCCTCCTCACCCTCCGCCTCCCCGGTCTCTGCCCTCCTCACCCCTCCCGCCTCCCCGTCTTCTGCCCTCCTCACCCCTCCAGCCTACCCTTCCCCCCTTCCTCACCCCTCCCCTCCCCTGTCTTCTGCCCTCTAACCCCTCCGCCTCCCCGTCCTGCCTCCTCACCCCTCCGCTCCCCGTCTCTGCCCTCCTCACCCCTCCGCCTCCCCTGTCTCTGCCCTCCTCACCCCCCGCCTCCCCGTCTTCTGCCCTCCTCACCCCTCCCGCCTCCCGGTCTTCTGCCCTCCTCACCCCTCCCGCCTCCCTCTTCTGCCCTCCTCACCCCTCCGCCTCCCCGTGTCTTCTGCCCTCCTCACCCTCCTCCCGTCTCTGCCCTCCTCACCCTCCGCCTCCCCGGTCTTCTGCCCTCCTCACCCCTCCCGCCTCCCCGGTCTTCTGCCCTCCTCACCCCTCCCGCTCCCCGGCTCCCTCTCCCCCCGCTCCTCCTCTACCCCTCCCGCCTCCCGGTCTTCTGCCCTCCTCACCCCTCCCGCCTCCCCGGTCTTCTGCCCTCCTCACCCCTCCCGCCTCCCGGTCCTTCTGCCCTCCTCACCCCTCCCGCCTCCCCGGTCTTCTGCCCTCCTCACCCCTCCCGCCTCCCCGGTCTTCTGCCCTCCTCACCCTCCGCCTCCCCGGTCTTCTCTGCCCTCCTCACCCCTCCCGCTCCCGTCTTCTGCCCTCCTCACCCCTCCGCGCCCCCTGTCCTCTGCCCTCCTCACCCCCTCCCTCCCGGTCTCTCTCCCTACCCTCCCCTCCCCGTCTTCTGCCTCCACCCCCGCTCCCGGTCTTCTGCCCTCCTCACCCCTCCGCCTCCCCGGTCTTCTGCCCTCCTCACCCCTCCCGCCTCCCCGGTCTTCTGCCCTCCTCACCCCTCCCGCCTCCCCCGGTCTTCTGCCCTCCTCACCCCTCCCGCCTCCCCGGTCTTCTGCCCTCCCTCCACCCCTCCTCCTCCCCTCCCGGTCTTCCTGCCCTCCTCACCCTCCCGCCTCCCCGGTCTTCTGCCCTCCTCACCCCTCCGCCTCCCCGGTCTTCTGCCCTCCTCACCCCTCCCCCTCCCCTGTCCTCCTCCCCACCTTCTCCAGCCTCCTGTCCTCTGCCCTCCTCACCCCTCCCGCCTCCCCGGTCTTCTGCCCTCCTCACCCTCCCGCCTCCCCGGTCTTCTGCCCTCCTACCCCTCCGCTCCCCGGTCTCTTCTGCCCTCCTCACCCTCCCTCCCGCTCCCCTTCTCTGCCTCCTCACCCTCCCCGCCTCCCCGTCTTCTGCCCTCCTCACCCCTCCACCTCCCGGTCTTCTGCCCTCCTCACCCCTCCCCGCTCCCCGGTCTCTGCCCTCCTCCCTCACCCTCCCGCCTCCCCGTCTTCTGCCCTCCTCACCCTCCGCCTCCCCGGTCTTCTGCCCTCCTCACCCCTCCCAGCCTCCCTGTCTTCTGCCCTCCTCACCCCTCCCGCCTCCCGGTCTTCTCCCTCCCTCCACCCCCTCCCCTCCCCGGTCTCTGCCTCCTCACCCTCCCACGCCTCCCGTCCTCTGCCCTCCTCACCCCTCCCGCCTCCCCGGTCTTCTGCCCTCCTCACCCCTCCCGCCTCCCCGGTCTCTGCCCTCCTCACCCCTCCCGCCTCCCCGGTCTTCTGCCCTCCTCACCCCTCCCGCCTCCCGGTCTTCTGCCCTCCTCACCCCTCCGCCTCCCCGGTCTTCTGCCTCCTCACCCCTCCCGCCTCCCCGGTCTTCTGCCCTCCTCACCCCTCCCGCCTCCCCGGTCTCTCTGCCCCTCACCCTCCCGCCTCCCGGTCTTCTGCCCTCCCACCCTCCGCCTCCCCGTCTCTCCCTCACCCTCCGCCTCACCCTCTCTGCCTCTCACCCTCGCTCCCGTCTCTGCCCTCCTCACCCCTCCCGCCTCCCCGGTCTCTGCCCTCCTCACCCCTCCCTGCCTCCCCGGTCTTCTGCCCTCCTCACCCCTCCCGCCTCCCCGGTCTTCTGCCCTCCTCACCCCTCCCGCCTCCCCGGTCTTCTGCCCTCCTCACCCCTCCGCCTCCCTGTCTTCTGCCCTCCTCACCCCTCCACCTCCCCGTCTTCTGCCCTCCTCACCCCTCCCGCCTCCCCGGTCTTCTGCCCTCCTCACCCCTCCCGCCTCCCCTGTCTTCTGCCCTCCTCACCCCTCCCGCCTCCCCGGTGTTCTGCCCTCCTCACCCCTCCCGCCTCCCGGTCTCTGCCCTCCTCAACCCTCCCGCCTCCCCTGTCTTCTGCCCTCCTCACCCCTCCCGCTCCCCCGGTCTTCTGCCCTCCTCACCCCTCCCGCCTCCCCGGTCTTCTGCCCTCCTCACCCCTCCCGCCTCCCCGGTCTTCTGCCCTCCTCACCCCTCCCGCCTCCCCGGTCTTCTGCCTCCTCACCCCTCCCGCCTCCCCGGTCTTCTGCCCTCCTCACCCCTCCGCCTCCCCGGTCCTTCTGCCCTCCTCACCCCCCAGGTAGCAGGGAGGATTGCGGAAAGTTCGGAGGAGTTGGGTAGGGATGGATGGGTGTTTCACTGCATAAATAGCTCACACGGCACTAAAAGTGAACAACGTATGCTACACACGATGGCAATATTAGCTAAACGCGCCATATTAAGACGCTGGTTGGATGCCAGACCACACTCACATGACTCAGTAATACTTAACATCAAGGAGGCAATGAGGTCTGAACGCATAGAGGCAGAAACCAATAAAGATGATCTAACGATTTTTGATAAATGGAGGGGTTTTATTCTAAACTATCTCTCCAATGAGGAAGTTAAATCAGTGGTGTGGCCCTTCAGAGACTCTACCTGGTATCTGATGGAACAACTGCAGGGTAGCCTAGGAAGGCTGGAGGTTTCTTAACACACTTAATATACCTGATACTAAATGATTTAAACGGAAATTGTGGATGGTAGCAGGAGTTAGAATATTATAGAGCTATCGTTCTGGCCTGCATTTCTTAGATTGGAAGATGAACACTGCCGGGGAGGGATTTGGGGGTGGGGGAGTTATATATTTTTTCTTTTTTTATTATTGGGATTGTATGAGTTCGACAATTGTAACTAGTAACTATTATAATACCGATTACCATGTTCAAATGTTTGGAAAATCAAATAAAAATATTTGTAAAAAAAATACAAAGATTGAATGATAGTATAGGATCTGTAACGTTAATAACTATTTTGTGTATTTATACTTATATAAATATTTACCGTATATACTCGTGTATAAGCCGAGTTTTTCAGCCCAAAATTTGGGCTGAAAAGTCTCCCCCTCGGCTTATACACGAGTCAATACGGGGGGGGCTGTGTCCGGGGCTGTGTCCGGGGGCTGTGGAGGCTTCAGGAGGCGGGGGGGGGAGGCTGCTGTATGAGCGGCCCCGTCACGTGGGGCCGCTCATTAAATATGCACTGCTTTCCCCTGTCTATCACCGGCAGGGGAAAGCAGTGCATAACTAATTAAATCCCCCCCCAAGTGCTGGCACCTGCCCCCCCTTGTAAGGGCCCCCCCCCCCCCCCGATGGTTATATTACCATTCCGGACTTCTGATCCGCGCCGCTCCTCGCTCCTCCTCGCTGCTCCGTCCGTCTTCTACATCTCGGATCTCCGGCCGTCGCAGGCTTGTGACGTCATCGCGCGGCCGGGGATCCCGGATGTAGAAGACGGACGGAGCAGCTCGGAGGAGCGAGGAGCGGCGCGGATCAGAAGTCCGGAATGGTAAGAGAAGCGGGGGGGGGCCCTTGCAAGGGGGGGCGAGGGCCGCTGTGTACCCCCAGGGGCTGCTGGGTACCCCCTGGGGGCTGCTGGGGCACCTGCTGGGGACCCCCTGGGGGCTGTTGGTACCCCCAGGGGGCTGTTGGTACCCCCTGGGGGCTATTGGTACCCCCAGGGGGCTGTTGGTACCCCCTGGGGGCTTTTGGTACCCCCAGGGGGCTGTTGGTACCCCCTGGGGGCTGCTGGGGTACCTGCTGGGGACCCCCAGGGGGCTGTTGGTACCCCCAGGGGGCTGTTGGTACCCCCAGGGGGCTGTTGGTACCCCCTGGGGGCTGTTGGTACCCCCTGGGGGCTGTTGGTACCCCCAGGGGGCTGTTGGTACCCCCAGGGGGCTGTTGGTACCCCCTGGGGGCTGCTGGGGTACCTGCTGGGGACCCCCAGGGGGCTGTTGGTACCCCCTGGGGGCTGTTGGTACCCCCAGGGGGCTGTTGGTACCCCCTGGGGGCTGTTGGTACCCCCAGGGGGCTGTTGGTACCCCCTGGGGGCTGCTGGTACCCCCTGGGGGCTGTTGGTACCCCCAGGGGGCTGTTGGTACCCCCAGGGGGCTGCTGGTACCCCCAGGGGGCTGTTGGTACCCCCAGGGGGCTGTTGGTACCCCCAGGGGGCTGCTGGGTACCCCCTGGGGGCTGCTATATGTACCCCTGGGGGCCTGCTGTATACCACTGGGGCTGCTGTATACTACCACTGGGCTGCTGGGGCTCCTGTATACTACCACTGGGGCTGCTGGGGCTCTGTATACTACCACTGGGGCTGCTGGGGCTCCTGTATACTACCACTGGGGCTGCTGTGGCTCCTGTATACTACCACTGGGGCTGCTGGGGCTCCTGTATACTACCACTGGGGCTGCTGGGCTCCTGTATACTACCACTGGGGCTGCTGGGGCTCCTGTATACTACCACTGGGGCTGCTGGGGAATCTGTATACTACCACTGGGGCTCCTGTATACTACCACTGGGGCTGCTGGGGCTCCTGTATACTACCACTGGGCTGCTGGGGCTCCTGTATACTACCACTGGGGCTGCTGGGGCTCCTGTATACTACCACTGGGGCTGCTGGGGAATCTGTATACTACCACTGGGGCTGCTGGGGAATCTGTATACTACCACTGGGGCTCCTGTATACTACCACTGGGGCTGCTGGGGTCCTGTATACTACCACTGGGGCTGCTGGGGCTCCTGTATACTACCACTGGGGCTGCTGGGGCTCCTGTATACTACCACTGGGGCTGCTGGGGCTCCTGTATACTACCACTGGGGCTGCTGGGGCTCCTGTATACTACCACTGGGGCTGCTGGGGAATCTGTATACTACCACTGGGGCTGCTGGGGAATCTGTATACTACCACTGGGGCTGCTGTATACTACCACTGGGGAGGCCTGTATACCACACTGCTGGGGTCTGTATACCTGTGCTGGGGTCCACCCTCGGCTTATACACGAGTCAATAGGTTTTTCCAGATTTTTGGGGCAAAAGTAGGGGGGTCGGCTTATACACGGGTCGGCTTATACACGAGTATATACGGTAATACCATCTGTATTAATACAAAAACGGTGCCCTTCCCCCATTATAATAAATCTATCTACTGTGTGATACACCCTAATAGTGGAGAACTCCCTACCTGGACTTGTCCTCTTCAGCTGTCAGGTCCAAGTGGCACAAGCTGGCTCCGGAGCAGATCTCTGCACATTCTATCATATGTGATGTCATTCAGATTCTATGATGTCATCATAACTGCCTGATACTGTACTCGCTCCAACATGGTGAATGTGAATATAAATTGATTTCATAAGTGGATCACAGTATTTGATCATTGTGTAAGATTCCTTTACAGGGGTTGTCCGCTGAACGTATCCACAGGTTTTTTTTAACCTCTTCATCCCTGGGCGATTTTCCATTTATCGTTTTGTCCTCCCCTTCTTCCAAGAGCCATAACTTTTTGATCTTTCTGTCAATACAGACATATGGGGGCTTGCTTTTAGCGTGACGAGTTGTACTTTTGAACAAAATAATTTATTTAGCATATAGTGTACTGAAAAGCAGGAAAAAAGTTCCAAGTGCGATGAAATTGCAGCAAAAGTGCAATTACACATTTTTTTTTTTAGTTTTTTTATTCATGATGGTCACTATATGGTAAAACTGACGTGATGGTGTGATGCCTCGGGTCGGTACGAGTTCGTAGATACCAAACATGTTACTTTTTATTGTTATCTAAGTGGTGAAAAACAATTCAGAAGTTTTTAAAGAAAAAGAATTGTGAATTTGCGCCATGTTCCGCACCCTGCAGCGTTCCCATTTTCGGGATCTGGGGCTGTGTGACGCCTTATCTTTTGTGTCTGGAGCTGACGTTTCTAATGATACGATTTTTGGGTAGATGTGATGTTTTGATCGCCCGTTATTGTATTTTATCACAATGTTAAGGCAAGGAAAAAAGTTATTTTGAGGTTTGGACTTTTTCCTTCTACGCAGTTTACCGATCTGATTGATTTTATATTTTGATAGATCGGGCGTTTCTGGACGCGACGATACCAAATATGTGTGTTTTTTTATTTTATTTCTTTAATAGTTTTTTTGTTCAATGAGGCAAAAGGGAGGTGATTTGAACTTTTAGGGGCTTTTTTTATGCATAACTGGAAAAACATATTTTTTTTCTTTATTTTATATAGTCCATTAGGGGGCCTCAGTAATCCACTATCCGTTGGCTTCTCTTGTCTTCCGATGAGCTGCTGCTCATCAGAAGAAACGGGAAATGGTCACTTCCTGCCGATGATGTCACTGGGTCATCACCAGCAGGAAGTGAATCAGGACAGCTTCCGAGGACATTACAGGACCCCGGGATGTCCAGGTAAAGCATTGAGTTCCCGTGATCACATCAGGGGACCTCCGATACCAGTGAGGAACGGCGCAATCCCCGCCGCAGTGCTTTGATTCGTGCTGTCAGTGATCGCTGATCCGATTCTTAGCTACACCTCACAGCTGATGAGACTAGCTGAGACGTGGGAGGAGAATGCTCCCGCATGAGCTCGCATTAGGGGGCGGGAAATGACCAAGGACGTGCTAATACATCCTTGGTTGTGAAGGAGTTAATCGCTGCTTATGCTTGACCACCAGTCCATCCATTTGCTATATGCTGGCGTATGGAGAATGAATGGAGTGTCAGTTGTTCGCTCAACTTTTGGCTCCATCTTGAACAGGATTAAAAGTGCCCCATCCATGATAAAACCTCCCCGATCTGCTGCCCAGTGTGGGACGCCCCCTGATCAGGACGTTATTGCCCCTCCTGTGATGACGACTGCCATTTACTGAGCAGCCGCTTTAACCTCTTCACAACGAAGGGCATATATGTACGCCATAGGCTGCCTCCTTCCCATTGATGCAAGCTCACGCGCTGAGCTCGCCCCATTACCTGCACGTGTCAGCTGATCTGATCAGCCAACATGTGCAGCTCACAGCTTTAACCTTTTAGATCGCATAGTGCGTTGTAAAGCATTGCAGCAGTGGTTGCCCTATTCCCTGCCAACATGGGTGGCCCTCTGATGTGATCATGGGACCTCGATGCATTGGCATGACAACGCGTGGTCAGCTGATGACCCCAGATACTGTCCTGAGTCACCTCCTCCCAGCGATGCCCGAGTAACGTCACCAGCTGAAAGTGATCATTTGTGCTGAAGCCTCTGTACAAAACACAAGCGATCAGTCCGTGCAGTTCTGAGGCCCCCTAGGGGGCAGTGTAAAATTATATATATATATATATATATATATATATATATATATATATTGTGAGGTAGCACCCAGGGAACCCGCTTGCATAACGACAAGAACACGTGTTTATCATTTAACCAATGTCACCCGTTTATTTTTCACATATAATAACATAACCCGGGTAGCATGTTTGACACATATCATTGATTATAAACACCATACATAAATACACCATACATTTACATATAACATTACATAACACTTATATTGCACATAACGGTTATAGTTACCCGGGACCTTTAACCACCTCTCTGTCCCCA
Source organism: Allobates femoralis (assembly GCA_033576535.1). Lineage (NCBI taxonomy): Eukaryota > Metazoa > Chordata > Amphibia > Anura > Aromobatidae > Allobates > Allobates femoralis. The sequence continues at coordinate 38,056 of JARQOC010000321.1, forward strand.
TTGGAGCTCTAACAACCGCTCCCGTGGTGGCTACGACCTCCAGCCTATCTACATTTCCCATACATTTAACAATACATCAGTTACCATATATATAAACGATGACTTCTCTGGGTTCAGAACAGGGATTGAGCAATCTGAGTCACGGGTATGCCATGCCTCGCCAAGGGACTCCTTCCTGAACGTATCTCAACCACACGTCCAGGTCAGCGCCCACCTGGTTCAACCACGGTTTCCCCACTCTAGGAGCCCTTCTAACCCCTGCTTCTGACCTTCGCTATATACCCTTCAACGGGCCCTGTGGGTCCCAATGGCGGAACCAGCCACCTGGCTTTATTTCCCCAGCTTCATGCTGCCCCGGAATCAGGACTCCAGCCTGACCGGGTTCTTACACACAATATGTGACCCATCCTATAAGCCACCATGGACCACACACGTCCTTTCACTCGCTCACAGCCCATCATATAGACATCCATGGACTGTGGCACATCTGGGTTCAGAACAGGGATTGGCAAACCTTAGTATCCGGGACAACCATCCGTTACCCTACTATAGGAGCCCTATTAACCCCTGCATCTGACCTCTGGTACATACATACATTCCGGTTCATCAGGTCCTTTAACTGACTGCTCTGAGTCGGACCCAAATGCGGTCTATGCCCGCCTGGTACACTTCGTAAAATCGCCTCCCTAAGGGCGACACACAATCGCCTTCCGAAGGGCCACATACAATCGCCTCCCAAAGGCTACATACATTCCGGTTCATCAGGACATTTAACTGACTACACTGAGTCGGTCCCAAATGCGGTCCATGCCCGCCTGGCACACTTCATAAAATCGCCTCCCGAAGGGCTACATACATTCGCCTCCCGAAGGGCTACATACATTTGCCTCCCAAAGGCTACATGCATTCGCTGGGTCTTTTAAAAAGCCATACAATACTGATAAGGTTCAACAGGTCCTTCACTGGACCTAATGGCGGCTACGCTCGCCTGGCATGATTTACACACAAGGTGCACAGTTCACACAAGCATTCAGGAACTGCTTTTCTTACCGGGCACGGATCCGGGTCTCGCTACCTGGGTCATGGGTACACCCAGCGTCCCCAAGGGCTCCTTTCCCAGACGTGTCTCAACCACACGCCCGTACCAGTATCCACCGGGTTCAGCCACGGCTTCCCCACTCCAGGAGCTGTCACGACCTTGGTCCTAAGCACCGACATGGAGCTAGCATGCTCCCATCATGTTCACACACCCAGAGCCCTGGACTGCTCTGCAATCTCTCTCTGAGTTCTGAGAGTTCTACAATCACTCAGCTGGCAGGCTCTTATTGTGCCTGCCACTCCCACTCTGACTCATCCAGCTGAGCTGCTAGTACTTGGGACACACCCACCTAGGCTGTCAGCAATCAGCACCCATTCCTTTCCTCAGGGCTTCATCGATCTCAGGAGCCACTCACAGCCGCTCACTAGTCACATGAATGTTTTAGCTTTACAGCACACACTATCCCATTTAACTCCTCGTGTTCCGGATAGGTTCTCACAGCGTCATTCACTATAAAACCGGCCAGTGTGATCAGGATGATACCCTGATCCTGCATGTGATGCGCCCCGGCCATGGGGATCATGCCGGTGGTGCCTCACATATATATATATATATATATATATATATATATATAATCTCAAAAAACAAAAAATCACAGCTGCACTCAGTCTAACCAACAAGTGTGTGCTGACAAGCAATAATGGTTTGAGAAAAAAATAAAAAAAACATCCTTTTTTCTAAAAAACTCAGTACTCACTTTTTTTATTAAAAGCCGGGCTCTTGGTACACTCATTGGCCAATGTATGCCTGCCCTCCGGCCACTTCTCGGCGGCCCCGGGGTCCGGAGGGTCCTAACGCTGACATCCCTGCCAGATCCTTGTCCGTGGACTCCCGGATGTTTTTTTAATTTTTTTTCTCAAACCATTATTGCTTGTCAGCATACACTTGTTGGTTAGACTAAGTGCAGCTGTGATTTTTTGTTTATTGTTGCATGTTGATCCAGCAGCACAGCTTTGCACCTTTCGCACAGTGTAACGAGTGCTTTGCAGTTTCTTTGCTGATATATGATATATATATATATATATATATATTAGCTGTGAGCCCGATTATAAAGAATCGGGAGTCTAGAATCTGTATATTATTTTTTTAAGAGTTTTAAATAATAGACTTAAACACCAGATATATGACTAAGTAGGCGATGTAGGCAGAACTGTGAGGGTAGCAATATAGTTGAGGTGTAGAAAGAGTTAATGTCTGACTAACAGGACTATAACAGAGTAGGAACTTATAATGATATCAAAAATGTTATTGAAGGAGTTAATGTCCCACAGGCACTCCCACAACAGACTCAGCGCTGTAAATTATATCCAAAATGGTGTTCAAGGGGTTAATGTACCAGTGGCAGTAGTTATAAACACTACCAAATATGCAGTTAATGCTGAACTGGTATATAATGGGTTAATTTCGCGCCTCACTTACAGCGGTAAATTTGAAACTCAAAGTCGTCCATGTATCTCAATGGCCAGTGAGGCGCTATGCTCATTGGTCGGCGCCAGCACACAGCGACCAATGAGCTTAGCGCCTCACAGCGGTAAATTTGAAACTCAAAGCCCTCCATGTATCTCAATGGGAAGTGAGGCGCTATGCTCATTGGTCGGCGCCAGCACACAGCGACCAATGAGCATAGCACCTCACAGCGGTAAATTTGAAACTCAAAGCCCTCCAATATATCTCAATGGGAAGTGAGGCGCTATGCTCATTGGTCGGCGCCAGCACACAGCGACCAATGAGCATAGCGCCTCACTTCCCATTGACATATAATGGAGGACTTTGAGTTTCAAATTTACCTCTGTAAGTGAGGCGCTATGCTCATTGGTCGCTGTGTGCTGTCGCCGACCAATGAGCATAGTGTGGCGCCCCGCAACGAGTGCGTCACAAGGGAGTATTGCAGCCGCAATATTCTCTAGACAAAGCAGTGAAATAGTTAACTCAGAGATCCAACCCAACATACAACACCTAGAACAGAGGACCAATCCTAGGTCCTGGTGGGTGGAGTGTTAGGGTAGTGAAGAGAACACAATAATCTAGACAGTCAGAACAAGATAGAACATAGTCTAGAACTTGAAGAGAGCAGACTAGAGCTTGGAGTGGAGCGGGGGCTCCGCACTCCGTGCGGGCCCCTGGGCCGTCACCGGTCGGGTGTCAGCACCTGAGGCCTTAACAACCGGGAATGGGCATTTCTACACGGGTTCCCAAAAGACTCCCGTGCCCACAACTCACAGCCGGTTCACTGGTACCGAAGCTGGCAGCAGTTCACCTCTGCCACGCGAACCAGCCCCGTGGAGGAGCAGCTTTATAGGAGCACCCCACCACCAGCCAGTTTCCTGTCGTCTAACCAGCGGTGTACCCACCGAGGGACCCAAGGCTCCCCAAAGAATCCAGAACGTACATCATGGATAGGGCATTGAAGCAGCCTCCCCGTACCCGACCTGGTATTCCTGGGCGACGCTGGCAAGAGAAGCTAAGGAGGTAGAGAGGAGGTACACTGCGGATCTCTGAGGAGCACTATCACTGCTGAGTCCACCCGGTCTTCTACTCAACCACTGTAAGCCATGTACTGCCTGCTGGTTACAGTAAAGAACCGTTGCAGAGACTATCTGTGTCCGTGTCTCCTTATGAACTGTCCGTCATGAACTTAAGGTAACCGCAGCTGCCGCACAACATCTTGAGCAGCTCCAGCCCCCGGGGATCACCGCTCAGCCTGTGGGGAGCGTAACATCTTGCTGCTGTCCATCACCCCGGGAGGTCCCGCAGCGTCGGTAGCCCTTACCGAATCTACTCATAGGTGGCGTCACGAAGAAAACAAATTAAAACCCCTTTTTAATCTGTTCCCGTAAGACGACCTCAATTTTGATCTGCACTACACCGGGCCCCACTACCGGCAGGCGCGGTCCACCCGTGACAAGGAAGGAGAAGAATCGCCTGTCTAAACCGGGAGTAACCCTGGCCCCTGGTGTGCGTCAGAGAATGGCGTCACGAACAGGATACGAGCAGGCCCGTTACCAACGGGTATGTTGTGCTTAAACTGGACTTTATTGTCTACAATTGGACTTTGTTCGTCCCTAAAAGAACTTTCCCGCCTTTACACCATTGGGTCAAGATGGCGCCCAAGATGGCGTTCCGCCACAAGAAGCCGCCACGTGAAGCCCAAGAGTGAGTCAACCCCCCCCCTCACTGTGGGAGGGCCAAAGACAAAAGGCGCCAAACTCTTTGTCCGCCCTGATTGCTCGAATCAACCATGGGGGCGGATCCCAAAGACTTTTCCCACGATTGGACTACAAAAGCCCAGAGGAGATGGGAGTGTCATACCTAGACACACCGACAGAGAAAGAAGACATCTTCACCAGCTCAACCAGAACGTCTTACCGGTTGATCGGGTGTGGTTTCCCTCCAAAGAAGAATGGCCAGCATGAGACTCCAAGACCTGATGCGGGAGGTCGAGGCGGAGGCCAGAGCAGCCATAAGCCAACCGGGTCCGGATCCTGCCCTTACCATAGACGGCAGTCCCGACTTCTGGCTAGAGGCTCTACAAGACCTCCGGGTGCGGTTATTAGAGACAGTGGAATGGACGATCCGTAGCTGGAGCGCGACCCTAGGCAGACGACTACACCAAGCGATGCAGCAGAGCCGACCGGGTGCAGCTTCTCCAAGCCCAGACGACGTCACCAGCTTCTCGACCGCCTCACCCTCGCCTACCACCTGTCCTGCTCCGTCACCTGAGCCAATAGACTGTGTCATTCCGGTGGAGGCCGCAACTCGACCCGTTCCAGCGACCGATATCGCAACCGATTCCGTTCTTGAGCCGGAGCTCATAACACGCTCCATGGAAGAACTCGATCTCTACCAGGTTCCACTTGCGGAACCCGCGACTAGTTTCCACACTACCGAGACTGTCGCTTGTTTCTCCCTTGAACCGGAGGCCTCCTCTGCAACTACAGAGGCCTACCTGGTAACCGGGATTGAAACACCTTTACCTGCGGAAACAGATGAAGAGGCAGGCAGCCTGGAAGCCCTACAGGACGTCCCTACGGAAGGATCCGCAGCACCACCGCCCTGTTGTACAACGGAACAAGCTTTAACGTCTTTCATCATCGAGCAGCCTGATGTGATCATAGAGGAAGAGGTCGGAGAGGATGACGACGAGACCCACAGCACCGCTGAGGATTTCGACACCGGGTTCGCTTGGGGAGACAACAGAGAACTTCCTTCCGGGCACACAGCTCGGGTACACTGGTCGGGTGCACTGCCGACACCTTCCCCTGTGCCGTTCCACCGGGTTCCGATACAGACAGCCCGCCAAGTTCAAGCTTCCCGCCAAACCACCAGCTCCATTACTCATCTTTACACCCCGAGCCGTAACGACGGAGATATACGCCAGAGACGACGAGAGGAGTGGCAAGCCCGAGAACGCGCCAACATGGAGGCCCGTGCCGAGGCTCGCCGCCAGCCGCCGCTGCCTGATGAACTCCGCCGTGAAGGTAGAATTTCCACCTTTAACTTAAATACCGGGTGGGGGTTCGCTTGGGAGGTGGGTTTGAATGAGGAGGTGTTTGTGGGGCGCCGGGACGTTGAGTCCAACTTGCCAAGAGGACATCCCGATCGCGACCTATACCGGGGCGATATTATCACCTACGAGCGCTATGCTTGTGCAGATGGGTGGTTCGCTATCCGGGTGCGCCATCACCCTCAGAGCCAGTGACTTTAAAACTTGAACTTCATCAATGACTCTGTTCCCGTTAATCATTGACTGTGTGATCTTGCGGCTACAGCCTGGACTCTAGTTAAAGTACAGCCGACCGCCCGCCGGGTCCGCACAAAGTGATTACCTGTTTCTTTGCTTATATCATCAAAGCATATCATTACCTGTTTTTCTATTTTAATAAAAGTGTGTCATATATGTATAAAAATGTAAAAACCTCTGTAATGTGAGTAGTTTGACGCTTGGGGACAAGCTGATTTAACCAAGGGGGAGTGTGGCGCCCCGCAACGAGTGCGTCACAAGGGAGTATTGCAGCCGCAATATTCTCTAGACAAAGCAGTGAAATAGTTAACTCAGAGATCCAACCCAACATACAACACCTAGAACAGAGGACCAATCCTAGGTCCTGGTGGGTGGAGTGTTAGGGTAGTGAAGAGAACACAATAATCTAGACAGTCAGAACAAGATAGAACATAGTCTAGAACTTGAAGAGAGCAGACTAGAGCTTGGAGTGGAGCGGGGGCTCCGCACTCCGTGCGGGCCCCTGGGCCGTCACCGGTCGGGTGTCAGCACCTGAGGCCTTAACAACCGGGAATGGGCATTTCTACACGGGTTCCCAAAAGACTCCCGTGCCCACAACTCACAGCCGGTTCACTGGTACCGAAGCTGGCAGCAGTTCACCTCTGCCACGCGAACCAGCCCCGTGGAGGAGCAGCTTTATAGGAGCACCCCACCACCAGCCAGTTTCCAGTCGTCTAACCAGCGGTGTACCCACCGAGGGACCCAAGGCTCCCCAAAGAATCCAGAACGTACATCATGGATAGGGCATTGAAGCAGCCTCCCCGTACCCGACCTGGTATTCCTGGGCGACGCTGGCAAGAGAAGCTAAGGAGGTAGAGAGGAGGTACACTGCGGATCTCTGAGGAGCACTATCACTGCTGAGTCCACCCGGTCTTCTACTCAACCACTGTAAGCCATGTACTGCCTGCTGGTTACAGTAAAGAACCGTTGCAGAGACTATCTGTGTCCGTGTCTCCTTATGAACTGTCCGTCATGAACTTAAGGTAACCGCAGCTGCCGCACAACATCTTGAGCAGCTCCAGCCCCCGGGGATCACCGCTCAGCCTGTGGGGAGCGTAACATCTTGCTGCTGTCCATCACCCCGGGAGGTCCCGCAGCGTCGGTAGCCCTTACCGAATCTACTCATAGGTGGCGTCACGAAGAAAACAAATTAAAACCCCTTTTTAATCTGTTCCCGTAAGACGACCTCAATTTTGATCTGCACTACACCGGGCCCCACTACCGGCAGGCGCGGTCCACCCGTGACAAGGAAGGAGAAGAATCGCCTGTCTAAACCGGGAGTAACCCTGGCCCCTGGTGTGCGTCAATAGCGCCTCACTGGCCATTGAGATACATGGAGGACTTTGAGTTTCAAACTTACCGCTGTAAGTGAGGAGCGAAGCTCATTGGTCGTTGTGTGCTGGCGCCGACCAATGAGCATAGCGCCTCACTTCCCATTGAGATACATAGCGGTCTTTAGAGCTATGCATGGCCGGGACCTTGGTTCTATTTTCGGCCACGGCGCTCGGCTCTCGTCGGTCGTCGCTGGGGCGGGAGACTCGCAATGGCCGCTGCGCGGGCAAAGCTTCACTGGTCGCGTGGGCGCCGCACGCCCACGGACACAACGACGGAAGTAGCGCCGAAACTTACGGAAGTGCGTTAGGGGACTTATATATTTTATATATATATATATATATATATATATATATATATATATATATATATATATATATATATATAATATTACACACACACATATATATATACACATGTAAAATACACACACACATATATATATACAGTGCCTACAAGTAGTATTCAACCCCTGCAGATTTAGGTGGTTTGATAAGATGCAAATAAGTCAGAGACTTCAAACTGCAAACGAGAGTAGGATTTATTAACAAAGGCATAAATCTTACAAACCAAAAAGTTATGTTGCTCAGTTGAATTTTAATAAATTTTAAACATAAAAGTGTGGGTCAATTATTATTCAAGCCCTAGGTTTAATATTTTGTGGAATAACCATTGTTTGCAATTACAGCTAATAATCGTCTTTTATAAGACCTGATCAGGCCGGCACAGGTCTCTGGAGTTATCTTGGCCCACTCCTCCATGCAGATCTTCTCCAAGTTATCTAGGTTCTTTGGGTGTCTCATGTGGACTTTAATCTTGAGCTCCTTCCACAAGTTTTCAATTGGGTTAAGGTCAGGAGACTGACTAGGCCACTCCATCACCTTGATTTTTTCCCTCTTGAACCAGGCCTTGGTTTTCTTGGCTGTGTGCTTTGGGTCGTTGTCTTGTTGGAAGATGAAATTATGATCCATCTTAAGATCCTTGATGGAGGAGCGGAGGTTCTTGGCCAAAATCTCCAGGTAGGCCGTGCTATCCATCTTCCCAAGGATGCACACCAGATGGCCAGGCCCCTTGGCTGAGAAACAGCCCCACAGCATGATGCTGCCACCACCATGCTTGACTTTAGGCATGGTATTCTTGGGGTCGTATGCAGTGCCATCCAGTCTCCAAACGTCACGTGTGTGGTTGGCACCAAAGATCTCGATCTTGGTCTCATCATACCATAGAACCTTGAACCAGTCTGTCTCAGAGTCCTCCAAGTGATCATGAGCAAACTGTAGACGAGCCTTGACATGACGCTTTGAAAGTAAAGGTACCTTACGGGCTCGTCTGGAACGGAGACCATTGCGGTGGAGTACGTTACTTATGGTATTGACTGAAACCAATGTCCCCACTGCCATGAGATCTTCCCGGAGCTCCTTCCTTGTTGTCCTTGGGTTAGCCTTGACTCTTCGGACAAGCCTGGCCTCGGCACGGGAGGAAACTTTCAAAGGCTGTCCAGGCCGAAGAAGGCTAACAGTAGTTCTATAAGCCTTCCGCTTCTGGATGATGCTCCCAACAGTGGAGACAGGTAGGCCCAACTCCTTGGAAAGGGTTTTGTATCCCTTGCCAGCCTTGTGACCCTCCACGATCTTGTCTCTGATGGCCTTGGAATGCTCCTTTGTCTTTCCCATGTTGACCATGTATGAGTGCTGTTCACAAGTTTGGGGAGGGTCTTAAATAGTCAGAAAAGGCTGGCAAAAGAGATAATTAATCCACACATGTGAAGCTCATTGTTCTTTGTGCCTGAACTACTTCTTAATACTTTAGGGGGACCAAACAGAATGCTGGTGGTTTGAGGGGTTGAATAATAATTGACCCACACTTTTATGTTTAAAATTTATTAAAATTCAACTGAGCAACATAACATTTTGGTTTGTAAGATTTATGCTTCTGTTAATAAATCCTACTCTCGTTTGCAGTTTGAAGGCTCTAACTTATTTGCATCTTATCAAACCACCTAAATCTGCAGGGGGTTGAATACTACTTGTAGGCACTGTATACACATGTAAAATACACACACACATATATATGTGTGTGTATTTTACATGTGTATATATATATATATGTGAGTGTGTATTTTACATGTGTATATATATATGTGTGTGTGTGTAATATTATATATATATATGTATATTTATACATGTAAAATACACACACACACATATATATACAGTGCCTACAAGTAGTATTCAACCCCCTGCAGATTTAGCTGGTTGACATGTGCGGAATTAACTTGGCATTGTGACATTTGAACTGTAGATCAGCCTGGAAGTGGGAAATGCACTGCAGCCAAAAAGATTTTTAAAATTTTTTTTTTTTTTTTTTTAAAGCGTTAAAAGTTAATTCAGAGGGTCATTTATTATTCAACCCCTCAAACCACCAGCATTCTGTTTGGTCCCCCTAAAGTATTAAGAAGTAGTTCAGGCACAAAGAACAATGAGCTTCACATGTGTGGATTAATTATCTCTTTTGCCAGCCTTTTCTGACTATTTAAGACCCTCCCCAAACTTGTAAACAGCACTCATACATGGTCAACATGGGAAAGACAAAGGAGCATTCCAAGGCCATCAGAGACAAGATCGTGGAGGGTCACAAGGCTGGAAAGGGGTACAAAACCCTTTCCAAGGAGTTGGGTCTACCTGTCTCCACTATTGGGAGCATCATCCGGAAGTGGAAGGCTTATGGAACTACTGTTAGCCTTCCACGGCCTGGACAGCCTTTGAAAGTTTCCTCGCGTGCCGAGGCCAGGCTTGTCCGAAGAGTCAAGGCTAACCCAAGGACAACAAGGAAGGAGCTCCGGGAAGGTCTCATGGCAGTGGGGACATTGGTTTCAGTCAATACCATAAGTAACGTACTCCACCGCAATGGTCTCCGTTCCAGACGAGCCCGTAAGGTACCTTTACTTTCAAAGCATCATGTCAAGGCTCGTCTACAGCTTGCTCATGATCACTTGGAGGACTCTGAGACAGACTGGTTCAAGGTACTATGGTCTGATGAGACCAAGATCGAGATCTTTGGTGCCAACCACACACGTGACGTTTGGAGACTGGATGGCACTGCATACGACCCCAAGAATACCATCCCTACAGTCAATCATGGTGGTGGCAGCATCATGCTGTGGGGCTGTTTCTCAGCCAAGGGGCCTGGCCATCTGGTCCGCATCCATGGGAAGATGGATAGCACGGCCTACCTGGAGATTTTGGCCAAGAACCTCCGCTCCTCCATCAAGGATCTTAAGATGGGTCGTAATTTCATCTTCCAACAAGACAACGACCCAAAGCACACAGCCAAGAAAACCAAGGCCTGGTTCAAGAGGGAAAAAATCAAGGTGATGGAGTGGCCTAGTCAGTCTCCTGACCTTAACCCAATTGAAAACTTGTGGAAGGAGCTCAAGATTAAAGTCCACATGAGACACCCAAAGAACCTAGATAACTTGGAGAACATCTGCATGGAGGAGTGGGCCAAGATAACTCCAGAGACCTGTGCCGACCTGATCAGGTCTTATAAAAGACGATTATTAGCTGTAATTGCAAACAAGGGTTATTCCACAAAATATTAAACCTAGGGGTTGAATAATAATTGACCCACACTTTTATGTTTAAAATGTATTCAAATTCAACTGAGCAACATAACTTTTTGGTTTGTAAGATTTATGCTTCTGTTAATAAAGCCTACTCTCGTTTGCAGTTTGAAGGCTCTAACTTATTTGCTTCTTATCAAACCACCTAAATCTGCAGGGGGTTGAATACTACTTGTAGGCACTGTATATACATATAAAATACACACAGGATGGGCTATTTATGGATGCACCCAAATAAAATGGGAATGGTTGGTGATATCAGCTCCCTGTTTGTGGCACATTAGTATGTGGGAGGGGGAAAAACTTTTTCACATGGGTGCTGACCATGGCGGCCATTTTGAAGTCGGCCATTTTAGATCCAACTTTATTTTTTCCAATGGGAAGAGAGTCATGTGACTCAAACATACTGAGAATTTCATAAGAAAACAATGGTGTGCTTGGTTTTAACGTAACTTTATTCTTTCATGAGTTATTTACAAGTTTATCACCACTTGTAAAATGTGTTCAAAGTGCTGCTCATTGTGTTGGATTGTCAATGCAACCCTCTTCTCCCGCTCTGGACACACTGATAGCAACACCGCAGAAGAAATGCTAACACAGGCTTCCAGTATCCGTTGTTTCAGATGCTGCACATCTCATATCTTCACAGCATAGACAATTGCCTTCACTTGACCCCAAAAATAAAAGTCTAAGGGAGTCAGATCGGGAGATCTTGGTGGCCATTCAAGTGGCCCACGATGACCAATCCACTTTCCAGGAAACTGTTCATGTAGGAATGCTCGGACCTGACACCCATAATATGGTGGTTCACCATCTTGTTGGAAAAACTCAGGGAACGTGCCATCTTCAGTGCATAAAGAGGGCAACACATCATCATGTAGCAATTTCAGATATCCGGTGGCATTGAGGTCTTCATTGATGAAAAATGGCCCCACTGTCTTTGTACCCCATGTGGAGACTCAGGGGTCAGTGGGGGCTCTCGTCTGCTGGCCCAGCTGCATTTAGAAAGACAACGTGGACCAGGGCTCATCCCAAACTGAACGCCTGAGCTCCTTAACCGTGGGCGGAACGCTACTCAGACAACACAGGGTGAGGGAACTACAATATTAAGGCTTTATTGGATCCCCAAACAGTTTACAGCATATAACATATATCCAGCAAAACACAAGAATGTAACAGGCAACAGAGTCTCACCCTTCTGCTGGCTCACCAGGGATTAGAATATAGCACAGCAAAGTCTGTAGCCAGGTGACTGGATCGACCCAACCTGGATTACTTCCTTATGCAGTCTTTGTCATCACAGCCGAATCCGATAATTCGATGCTGAAGTCCTTGTGGTCTTGTAGTCCAGGTTCTGATCCCCTTGGTCGGCACCTAAATGCCTAGGCCTGGGGTTATTAAAAGGAAGGTTATCTGCTGCAACACTAAACACTGTGTGCACATTAATGAGTGCAAGAAGTGGCTAGACTGCACAGCTAATACAGATACAATGTAAATGGATTATAGCAATCACTGCTCTATATATAATGCAAAATGGAAGACTTAGCTTCAACAGAGGCCACTGTGGAGTGCCCGGTGACCAGCGACTGGGTTATGGCCGGCTAATCGGATCCGAAGATCCTAGATTAGCTACCTTTATCAAGTCCAGTGTAACTCTAGCTGGGACCAAAATCCCTAGACTGAGGGCACTAGACAGAATCTAACTCAATCTGGTTAATGAACAGCTCTCCTTATATACCCTCAGCCCTTATTGCAATACATTGAGGACATCACGATAGATGGAATAAAACTGCCTTTTCATTGGCTGGACCTCAAGCCTCATTTAACATATTTTTAGTAGTATTGCAATCCTGGCAAGGTAGAGTGACATACTGATTGATATAGCCCTTACAATGTAATGTTAGTAGGAGACATTCAGTCTGCAAACCATGACATTAAAACAATGGTAAAAAAAAATATAGTCAAGATAGGCTCACTTTTTGTCCACGGGTGCACCAGAAAAATGCGCATACATAGAAAGGATATATCTGGGCACACCTCAATTTCTCATGAAAAGATGGATCACACAACGTGTCAAGGGTTAAGTGTTTCTTGTTTTTTATTGCCACGCCCTGTCCAAAACACCAAAAATCACCAACGTTTCGACCTTTTACATAGGCCTTTATCAAGGTTTCTGATTATACAAAAGACAAACAAGTAATATGTATTAGCATCATACATAATTATAAAACACAATTGTTGACCAGATTGGGACTAGTGCCCGTGTGAAACTTATTGTGGACTGTGGTATGTGGCAATGTGAAATAGAGTGCAACTTTTTCAAAAAGGGGCGGGAAGTGTTATGTGAGTGAAGTGGGTAAAAGAACTCAAACTGAGAGAGGAACGGGGACTGAGTGAAGACTACAGGAAAACTATGGGCAACTGTATATCACGTGCTGAGGTAAAAGAAGGAAAATAGGAAAATCAAAAAGGGTAGAATGGTAAAAAACAGATAAATTACCAGTGTTTGCACGGGTGGGGGTTCCAAAAAGAACCCAAATAGGAAAAGCGAAACTGCAGCAAGCGCAGATGCACACCTTAGGATTCCTAGGACAAAGTACATAAAAAGTAAACAAGGAATGTCTACTCTATAACAAAGAGGCTGGTGTCAGAGTCACCTAGAAAGAATCCTTGGAAGAACCGAGGGAAGGAAAAAAGAGGAAAAAAGAAAACGTGAGGAAAATGAATAGGGATAGTCCCATAAACAGGAGAAGGGCAAGAGCTACAAGGAGTATGTAAATGCTGGAAGAGAAGAACACAAAAAAAACAGAACCTCAGGTGTCACAAGGGGCAAAAAAATACCTGCTGTGTATATCCAAGTCTGAAAGACTACACCAGAAACAAGCACTGGTAAATAAACTAAAATGGGCAAAAAAATATATATATCATGTAACACATAATCCAATGCAAAATGCAAACACACATAACACATAATCTAATACAGTAATCCATAGTGTCCAAAGGACTAAAAAGACTAAGGGCCAAGAATAGGAACTGGGACTAACACCCACACTTAGGAAAGACACAGGAGGGAAGATAACAGACAGCTAAAGACAAGTCCTTAATATGCTTCAAAAATACCTTCAGTATGAGACAAGGCTCAAGGAAAAGACCTGGGAAATATGGAAAGAGGATCAAACTCAGTAAGGAATTAAGGATGTAAAAAATGCAGGCAGATAACAAGATCCCAGCAAGCGAGGTGATACCTTGTATGTGGTCTATGGCGAAGCAGGTAGTGGAGCGGCGGTGTGCGGGGAATGTAGCGCCGATGCCTGTTTATGACAGGCGGGTAGGTGTGTGTACAATGACTAATATCCGGTCCGTGGACCGCAAATGAAACGCACGAGTGGCGCATGCGCAAGAGAAAGCTTTGTGCAGCGCATGCGTAATCCAAAGAATGAGAGAATACATAGAGCAAAGCGTTGTAGGTGCCAGGAGTTCCGTTCAAGACGTGCTGGTGCTCAGTGTAGATAGTTGATCCATAAGAAGCGATCAATAATGCATCTAGAACAGGGAACAAGACATCAATTAGTACCAATAACAAAAAATGATTATTATTAAAGTCACAGGTCTAAGAAAATCACTATAATAAACCGGATTAATTGAAATAAACTCAGTAGTGCACGGATGGTGATCTCATAGGAACACTCACACAAAAAGGATGCTAAAGAAGGCGATCCTAAACATATATGTATTTAGAAAATTTTTAGCGTAATCAATATACATCCAAGTAATATAAAAAAGTGATAGAAACATTAACTGCAAGGAAATTCCTAAAAGAAGTAAACAACTGGTAACACCAAAATAATATATATTCCTTTGTTAAAGTGTAAGTGTAATTAGGGCCATATCGATTTCTGCTAACTGAACGGTTTTTAAAGGCAATTATGTAAATGTCTCATATTCGCGGTTCATCCCTCGGGGTTCTAAAGTCTGGAGGGTGTGGATCCAGTAGGCTTCCCGTTCTTTCAGCCTCTGGATCCTATTACCTCCACGTCTCAGTGGTGGTACGCTTTCCAACACTTGGAAGCGAAGTTGCGACACCGAGTGGTTACATTGTGCAAAATGGAATGGAATAGGGAGTAGTGTGTTTTTACATCGAATCGTCGATTTATGTTTGCTGATGCGATCGCGCTCATGCTGGGTGGTTTTGCCAACATATGCGTGACCGCACGGGCATTTAATCAGGTATATTACAAATGATGAATCGCAAGTAAAATAGCTTCTAATAGGAAATCGTTTGCCTGTCTGGGGATGTGAAAAAAATTCACCCTTAATAACGTTGTTGCACTGATTGCATCCCAAACATGGGAAAGTGCCCTTGCGTGCTGTTTGAAATGTAAGCTGATAAGGCAATAATTTTTTATTGGTACCAATGTCTGCCCTCACAACAGATTGTTTAAGGTTGGGAGCCTTCTTATGACAAAACAGCGGCCGATTCCTGAATTCGGGGATGTTGGGGTAACTGGTGTTGAGAAGCTGCCAATGTTTTAAAATCGACCCCTTGATCAGGGTACTGAAAGGGTGATATGTCGAAACAAAGGGTATTCTCGTACCCGTAAATGAACTAGGATTATTTGACATGCGTTTTACCTTCCGCGATGTGAGCTGGATATCCGCGATCCTGGAATTTAAGGGCCATTTGTTTGTCTTTCAATTTTTCGTACAGGATCAGAAACGATCCTGTCAATTCTCATATGTTGGGTGTTAAGGGGGAAGTGATGGCATAATTAATATGACACATAAATATATATCTCTCTTTGTGGGCATGTATGTGTATATATCTATATTTATGCCCACATTGGTGTAATAGGCCATAATAAATGTTCCTTCATATTTTAGTTATAACATTGACCAATTCAGTTGTATCTGATGGAAATCTGTTCCACTGACATGGTTAATTACCATATCAGAAGATGTCCATTCTTGCATTTCAGTGTGGGAAGCTATCAGATAAGACTCTTAATTTAAATATCAAAGATCTACAGGCTGCTGGCACAAAGGGTTATTCTCACCCCTTCTTCTAACAGTCCACAGCAGCCAAGATGTCTGAGGTGATAGGTAGACATGACTATTCCCATTGTTTGCCAATCTATAGTGGCAGGAGATACCTCATTTCAATATAGTGCATGGTGAGCGTGCACCCTTACAACCCTGTCAGAAGTGCACGGATGAGGAGGTGTGTCCGTCACGTGCACAGCTGAGGGACAGGTTAAAATGGACTGAGACACAAGAGCTCGCTCTCTTTTCTACCTGGACGCACGATGATATAGGACATCGACATCTGGCATAAGTATCATCCAATGTCTCTGTCTATAGCTCTCTCTATATCTCCCTCTATATCTCCCTCTATATCTCTCTGTATATCTCTCTGTATATCTCTCTGTATATCTCTCTGTATATCTCTCTCTTATGATCAACCCTTGAATTGCTATCTATCTTCTATAGGGATAGTTAGATCACTAATATAGTGTGCCTGTTGTATATTTAGGTAACGTGGGCATTAGTAACTGTGGGTATTTTACATCATTGTAACAGTATTGATTGTGTATTAGTTTTTGTGCTATCTAGAATATATATATTATTGTTGTAGACTTTTGGGTGTGTTTAATAAATATTCATTTATTAGAACAGACTTGTTTCCATTAAGTCATCGGTATTTACATATATATATATAGTTAATCAGCATAGGAACAGAAAGTGGTAAGGAAGGGAAGATTCTGGACACCGGTGATTGTAGTCATAACTGACAACAACAACCGATAAACAGAACCAGCCCTACAACATTGGGAGATAGGAAGCGCTGTTTTAATGTGGCGTGGATGACAACTATCAAAGTACAAAAAGGAAAAACAGCACAAGAAAATAGAAAAAACGAGGACTTTATTGCCCAATGCATGGCCACGCCATATAGTATAATGCATCCTCCATAGACCTCCTTATAGTATAATGCACCCACATAGTCCTCCATATAATATAGTGCACCCTCATAGTCCTCCATATAGTATATTGCACATTACATAGTTTCCCACCAGTGTACTCACTGATTAAAAAAAAAAGAAGTAAATACTCACCTCTCCTCTTGCTGCTCCGGTCTCCTCAGCATCTGCTGAGTTGCAGATGGCAGACAGCGACGGCCAGGACTCTGGAGAAGAATGCTGCCAGCAGAGACAGCCAGGACTATAGGAGTGGCATTCGCAGGGGCTACCACTTTTACACGCACCTTGTACATATGCAGCTTAGCTCCATACACCTCGTAGACATGGCTCTGCTCCGTACACCTCATACACATGGCTCTGCTCCGTACACCTCATACACACAGCTCTGCTCTGTACACCTCGTACAAACTCTGCTTTGCTCCGTACACCTCATACACACTCTGCTCCGCTCCATGCACCTCGTACACTCTCAGCTTTGCTCTGTACACCTCGTACACTCTCGGCTCTGCTCCGTACACCTCGTACACTCTCGGCTCCGCTCTGTACACCTCGTACACTCGGCTCCGCTCCGTACACCTCGTACACATGCGGCTCTGCTACATCCACATTGTAAATCCCTCCTGACCTCACACATTAACTTCGACTCATCCAGCACCTGACAACCAGCACAGAGTCCTGCATACACTGAGCTGATCATGTGATCTCTGACTCCTCCCCTACATGTGACATCATCACAGGTCCTATAAGCATATATTTATTAGAACAGACTTGTTTCCATTAAGTCATTGGTATTTACATATATATATAGTTAATCAGCATAGGAACAGAAAGTGGTAAGGAAGGGAAGATTCTGGACACCGGTGATTGTAGTCATAACTGACAACAACAACCGATAAACAGAACCAGCTCTACAACAAATTGGCGAGCCTAGGCCCACTGTTTGAGGTTGTTCTAGTGTCTTTTGTACTGAAAACCTGTGGTCATCATCTGGAGCGGATCAGGCCAGAGGAACGTGGACACAGATAACAGGAGGCACGGTGAAGTGATCCGTTATTCTGTACGTTCAGTGCCCTGATAGCTCAGGCGGGTGACACAGTTTTCAGTCTTAGTAAGACACAGGACACAATACTCATCAGAGAACCTTTTTCTGATTTTAACGATTTTTCTGATTCCTTTACACGATTCACACGTCTATCGGCGAGGGAGATCATCACGTCACTTCGTTCAAACACCATCAACGTTTGGTTCATCTGAGGAGTCCAGCTGGTCGGGAAAGAAGGCGTTCCGGAGTAAAGGACCTTTTTCCAAGCAGCACAAGAGGGTAGGGATGGGCGAATCTACTCGCTAGGACTCGTTACTCGGCGAGTAGTAAGGGACTCGCAGGACTCGGTACTCTGCGAGTTTCCCAGTGATTACTCGCACGAGTCCAATGCAAATCAATATCAATCCTAGTTTTGTCAGAAACGCTGACAAAACTAGGATTGCCATTGTTTGCATTAGACTCGTGCGAGTAATCACTGGCTACTGTGCCAGTGATAGCAGGGAAACTCGCAAAGTAACTGCTGTTTCTTTGCGAGCCGAGTCCAGCTGTCTTCTCTGTGCAGCTCCAGGGTCCTAGAGCCCGCCTGCTCACAGAGATGATGTAGCAGTGCTGAGATTGTTCTCAGTCTGCTCATTCCCTGTGCATAGACATCTATCTATTCACAGGGATGAGCAGAGAGGACATCGCGTTTTGGACTACGTCGGACGGAAGAGGATTTTTTTAATTAAAGATGGAGTCCCTAATGGCTTTTTTTTTATTTCAAATAAAAATTTTTCTCTGTGTTTTTTTAACCCTTTATTGGAGATTCTTAGTGGCTGGGTCAAATGTGGCCTGACATTAAGAATCTCGGGCTTAATACCAGCTTGTATAACAAAGCTGGTATTAACCCCTTTATTACCCAGCGTGCTACCGCCACCAGGGCCGCTGGAAGAGCGGGGTTCAGCGCCAGAGGATGGCGCTTCAATGAACGCGCCATCTTCTGGGGCGGCTGCGGGCTGCAATTTGCAGTGGGGGGTGCCCAGAAAGCTTGGGCATCCCTGCGCTGCGGATTCCAGCCCCCAGCTGCTTAGCTGTACCTGGCTAGACATAGAAATTGCGCGGAGCCCCACGCATTTTTTTAAAATTATTTCATGAATTTCAGAGTCAGAGTCAGAGTCTCAGAGTCATAATCTCAGAATTTCATGAAATAATTTTAAAAAAATGCGTGGGGCTCCGCGCAATTTCTATGTCTAGCCAGGTACAGCTAAGCAGCTGGGGGCTGGAATCCGCAGCGCAGGGATGCCCAAGCTTTCTGGGCACCCCCCGCTGCAAATTGCAGCCCGCAGCCGCCCCAGACGATGGCGCGTTCATTGAAGCGCCATCCTCTGGTGCTGAACCCCGCTCTTCCAGCGGCCCTGGTAGCGGTGGCACGCTGGGTAATAAAGGGGTTAGGGCCAGTTTTGTATTATCAGCTGGCCCTAAGCCCGAAATTTATGGCGGTCACGCCAATATTAGACATGACCGCCATGAATTTCTATTAAATTGTTTTAAAAAAAAACACAACACAAAGAAAATTTTTTATTAGAAATAAAAAAAAAAGCCATTAGGGACTCCATCTTTAATTAAAAAAATCCTCTTCCGTCCGACGCAATCCAAAAAGCGATGTCCTCTCTGCTACATCCCCTGTGCATATATATAGATCTCTATGCACAGGGAATGAGCAGACTGAGAACAATCTCAGCTCTGCTACATCATCTCTGTGCACAGACATTCATGTCTGTACACAGGGAATGAGCAGACTGAGAACAATCTCAGCACTGCTACATCAGGCAGCAGGCGGGCTCTAGGACCCTGGAGCTGGGGCAGCCAGAACACAGAGAAGACAGGATCTTATCTGTGCGAGTCAGCAATTACTTACAAAGTAAACGAGCAATGCAAATAAATGACAAAACTAGGATTGCTTCAGGCTGAAGCTTCCAAGACACATCTGCGATTTGTAAATCTCACACTACTCGCTATTACTCGCTTCCCCATTCATTAACATTGGACTCGCTAGACTCGCAACGAGTAGCGAGTCCTGGGCTCGGACTCGCTAGAGTCAAGCGATTCCGAGTAATTTAGGATTCGCCCAGCACTACAAGAGGGACGAAGGAACAGACGACACCAAGCAACATGGCCTCTGAACAGGTGACTATGAACTTCTCCACCCTTAAATACCTGTGTAGAAATAGCACATTTAACCCAATACTGCCCACCGCATATAAGTCCACAGAGATGCTCTGGTCAACTTTACTGGACCAGGCATACGCACACGATAGAGTTTGTATTAGTAAAAGTGTTTTCCACAAAACTAAGAAACGTCTCCATATGCTGGCAAAATTAGTATATACTTTTGAGGACAGCATTTGCAGGCCAGAGCATGTGGAAACACTTGCTAGCACAAGAAAGGCAGACAACGTTTCCACATCGGATAACCTACACTGCCATTGTTGTGTGGAAAGCATAAAACGTATACACACTCTAGAAACTGAGCTAGAAGAAAGGGCCCAGTGTACAGCCGACAGGGGCCGGGAAATCTGTGTGTTAGAATCTAGGATATCAGAGAAAGAAACCTATTATTCTGACATGGATAGAGAGCTCCTCAGTCTGTATACTGAGATAAATCAGTTCAAGAGTAGAGTTGCATCCATGGATGCACTAGTGAGCACACTTAGAGAGGATCTGGCTGCAAAGTCGCAAACGATTGTGAATTTGCAACAGGTCATCTCTAATCTGTCACGGCCTGGTACAAATAGCATGGTGCCTTTGCCCACGAAACAGGTTTGTGTTTGGGGTACTGCACAGGATGGGGAGACCGCGGCAACAGGGTCCACGTCTCCCATGGATCAGAGATCCGGAGCTATAGAGTCCAGGGGACAGGTGGAACGGTCGCTACATTTCACTCAAACACCAAGGGAGTATACACGTAGCGACCGCTTCCAGGGTCAGGACGAGAGTTGGGGATATGGAGGTAGGTGGGAAAGGGATCACACCACTTCCAATCCGCCAAATCGTTCAGTAAGGTCAGATAAATTTTATCCTAACCGTAATGGTACCTTTACACGCCGCGACGGCAGGCTGGATACATCCCGCTACAGGCTACAAATGTAGCTTGTAGCGCCAATGTAGACCGTCGTAGCGGCGTCTGAAGACGTGACGCTACAGCCGGCAACAGATACATCTGTTTCCTAGGTCTGCTCGAAAACTGATGGCTATATCGCCGATGGTAGCGAGCTGTATCGGCGTGTAAAGAGGCAACGGAAGGGAACTCTGGACAGCCTGCGATGTAGCTGCAATGTAGCTAAGGCGTGACCCTGGCTCCGTGTTACCGCGCCCCATGTGCGATCATTGGTGGAAGCTGCTGCATGACGATTGGTAGTCGCTGCATAGGGAGGCATATTTAAAGGAGCTGACGAGTCACACTACACAATCGCTCGAGCGTGCTGTATTACTCAGCCTCCTGCGATGCCTGCCCAATCAGGATATTATTGCTTCGTCCTATCAGCGTACGGACGGCTCGTAATCCACAATTGTGGCACGCCTATGTGCTGTCCCTGCTGCACCAGGTACGCCCATAGTAGCTGGTTATAGCGGTGTGTAAATGAGCTACAGCTGGCTACTTGAGACACCCGGCGATGTAGCTAGCTATAGATGTAGCGTGGCGTAGCGAACCTTGTGGCGGCGTGTAAAGAGGGTGCGTTGACCGTTTGTAACCGTTTGAGCGTGCTCGTGCACGTGAAGTAGCGGGATGTATCCAGCCTGCCGTCGCGGCGTGTAAAGGTACCATAACAGTATGGAAAGGATAAAATTTCTGTTACGGATCTGCAAGGAGATCCCAAAATTTGATCCCAGTCTAGATGCGTTTGCTGCATGTGATATCTTTGAAGGTCACTGCAATAAATATTCTGTGGCTCCAGAACTTCGAATGGAGCTATTCAAGTTGTGGTTGCCTACACACCTCAATCAGAGGTATGAGGCAATGGGGAGCACGGAACCCAGTAATGGACAGTTTCATGATAAGGAAGAACGCCTTTCCTTACTAATGACACTG
Source organism: Allobates femoralis (assembly GCA_033576535.1). NCBI lineage: Eukaryota > Metazoa > Chordata > Amphibia > Anura > Aromobatidae > Allobates > Allobates femoralis. The sequence goes on from JARQOC010000321.1 coordinate 59,978, forward strand.
GCAACGGGCCCACGGGGACGTGACTCCAGAAATCCTGATGAAATTCAGACCAACTATACACGATGAACCTTTATCGCTGTGTAGTCGGTTTGAAGCTATGTACAGGAAGGTCACTATGGATCAAGGTATCGGTTTTCCACAAGGCATGATCCGCATGTTTGTGGAAAAATTCCCATACCTTGATACTGCAATTAGGTTGAGTGCAGCGAGAGAACCATCGCTCACTGATGCGGCCATGATTATTGAGCAGTGTAGACAAGATCTACTGCACAATAAAAAGTCGGTTAAGGTTAGGGAGCATGTTCCTGTACACGTTAGATCACAAATGAACGTTGCCCATCTAAAAGAATACTGTTCGCCCCCCGGCCCCCCCATTTAGAGGCAACATTCACTCTTTTTTTTTCAATTTGGCACATGAAAAAAAAATTCCCAGGGGGACAGCCGAAAAACCCTGAAAAATCTGCAATAATAAAAGGGTTTTAAATGAAACCAATTTAAACCAAAAGGGGGGAACGGCTGATGGGTCCGGGATATTTACAAACAACACCAAAATGTGTTGCCTGAAAATCCCCTTTTGTTCGGGGGGTTGGGGAACTCTATTCCCAATAAACATGTTTAACCCAAATTTTTCGTAAACCCTCGGACCTCTGGAAATCTTTTCAACATCGTTTTAAAAATTGGGGATCCCAAAACTGCTCCAGTAGCCCCGTCAACGGGATTCTTCAGGGGGGGCCCCCATAAAACCAAAATTAAAGATCAACACACAAATTTGCTTGATACGGTGGGGAAAAAACCATTACTAAATCAAACATATTCATCCAAACCCCTCAGGGTGGTATCGATTATCACCAACAAGGGGGGTGAAGGCCCACAAAATTTGAGGAAGTATTGTCCACATGCAAACCTTAAAAATCAAGGGTCCCTTTGGGTTTTACCCTGGTTCGAAAAACATCATCGAACGAGTAAAACCCAAAATGAAGGATCCTGTTTGGCAAACGCATTGTGAAAGGGACCCAAAAACCCCCAATGTTTTGTCATACAACCCAGGCGGGACCCCTTTGCCACAATGGGAATTCAGTTTTTTGCCGAGCACAATCCGGGGTCTCTCAAATTTAGACCTTGAACCCATTTATAACATCCGACTGGGGGCCCGGGGTAAAAACCCGTGGAAATTAAATTTGCCAGGGGACATAGGGGGCCAGACCCACCCCCTCAACTCAAATCGCTTCCACCAAAGCGACACATCATATAACCCCCCACTTTCCTAATTGGAGAACAAGGTGGGGTCTAAGGGGAAAATTAAAGTGTAACAACCTCTACCTGTAAAAAAGGACACTGAGGGGGGCGTCCCCCCATAGACCTCGGCCTTAAAAAGTAACTCCGAGTCTCCCCCTATTTGCACAAACTCCGACAAAAGGGGGAAAAAGATAGTGGCAAAAGCCCATATTCTCGACCTTTGATGTCCCCAAAAGGCTTCTCTATTGAACTCACAGAAAACGGGGGGTACAAATTTGCTTTCACAGGGAACAAAAAAAATGGGCCAACAGTCCTCACAAGCAAATTGGCCAGAACAAGGTGACTTTTTTGCAGGGGTCCTTTGGGGGCCCAAAAAGTGGCAACCCATGGGGAACATGGTCAAGACCCAGCCTGGCACTCTACAACTTCGGGTTCCGGGGTGGCCAACTTCATGAGGGAATTCATAAGGATTTTGCTGCCAAAGCGAAACCCCTTTTTTAATCCCTCAAGGAGAAGAACCCTCACTCCAGGGCTGGGGAAAAGCACAGGATCCTTTTTAACCGAAAAAGACTCCCCGCACCTGTGTTAGCTGCCCCCAACCCAATGGAGAAAGGGGCCCCCGGGGGCATCGGGGATCTACCTCGTTGTCCTTCACAGCAGATGGACATACAGTAGACCACTGGGATACTTTTTCCCAACTCCCTCCGCCGGTCAAGGGTTCACGAATTGCCAAACAACGGGGTGCCATACACTAGCCTAAAACCATTACAATTGATTTCGATTCCGTACAACCCACTTTTCCCTTTGGGGGTTTTCTTACTCAAGATCACCCCCCGGTCCCAACAAAAAAAAAATTGGGGGAAAGGGGCATGGACCTCAGGGGCCGAATTTATAAGGACCACAAGGCAAAAGTATTTTGTCCCCCCTTGTTAACCTGACGGGGGCCAAAATATGGGGTCAACCACACCCTCCAACATCACAAATATTCAGCCACAACATCCAAAGAGGGTCATCTTGGTTAGGGGCCCTTTTTTCTGTCGGACGGCCTATGTGCCGGATTTGCAGGCAAAAAAACCAGGGGGACCCAGCCGTCATTCCCCCTCCATTCACACAAGGGCTAAAAGGGGCTGCAAGGGGACCCCCCTTCAACCCCCAGGGAAAAGAACATTATAGTGACAGTTCATATTAGTTAATCTCTCACCCTGCACCTGAACCTGGAAAAAACAAGGGTTTTTGGGGACCAAATAAAACCCTGGGGCCCCATTAATGCCTAAAGGAATTTTGGGGTTGGGGCATGGGGGAAACAACAAGGCAGCCCCCATCAAAGTCCCACACACCAAAGAGGAAAAAGCCTTTTTCCAAGGCAATAAAAAAGCCGACAAAGGGGGCCCAATTGCAGCATGTCTGGGGTCCTTCAAACCAAAACTGACAATCCCGCAATTTTCCAATTCCGTGAGGCAAACCAAAAAAAAAAATGGCCCTGTGTCATTTGAAGAGGAACAGGCAAAAAAATCCCTTTTTCGACAATATCGCAGCCCACAGCATCCCGGGCAATATGTCAGGGGGGTTTGTTCAAATACTGGGACCCAACAACTTCCCCTACCAATCCCCAACATTTACCCAAATAGCTCATGTACCTTTTAGTGGGAACAATATTTGTGACCTTTTAAGGGGCCCCTATAGGGGGAAGGTCTCCAACCATAAAAACCCACCTGGGGTTTTCAATTTTTCTACCCACCAATTTTGGCAACCCATACTCCCAATGCATCCCCTAAATCATCACAGGGGAATAAATTCGTCCATTAAATCAATTTCGTAGAGACTTCAGATAATCACGGGTCACAGATTGAGGGTTTTAGAACCAAATTGACATATAAAAAAAAGGAAAGGGGGGGCAAGAATAAAAAGGATCCCCCCCGACAGGGGAAAATTCAGGAGGGGAAGACTTTAAAGGGGGAATTAGGGGGGGTCCTTGGAGTATGCCCAACACAGGGATATAAGTCCTAAGTAACGGGGGACATTGCCGACATCTGGGGGGTTTTCAGACCCTTTTGGGAAAACCATTTTTTGAGGTTTTTCAAAAATCGCACATTGATGCCACTACCTCCTATCTTCACTCTACGAGAAAATTTTTAAAGGGGGTTTTTTGCAGCTTTTAGAAGGCAAGACAGAGTTCTTTTTTCCCTACTTTACGCGGGGCCAGATGAACTCCTGACAACCAAACATATAGGCCCTCTATACAAGGGCCACTTCCCATTCAACCTCAAAAAAAGATAATTCCCAATCCCCCTTTGAAGCCAACCATACAAACTGGGGGCTGGTTAATCATGGTGTCATAATCTCACCTGCACGGATCTTTTTTGGGGACCGTATCTGTAATATCAAGAAGGTACGTGCCATGAATATAAATTGTTTTACATCAACGGTGCTTCATCCCCCTCACCTCGACATCCAACCTTGAGCAGGCCATCCTTATCTTTTATACGGGGGTGTTGGGGAAAGGGGATCTATCCTCTCCAAGGAGTCAAAAAAGGGTCTTAGGCACCGGTTTGGGAACTCTGAGGGGTCTTAGATAAACTAACCAATCCCTCCTCTCGCGAAATAGGGTCAAGGGTTTTTGTTTGTCCAAAGGGGGAAAAATGTAACTATTTTAAAGGGGCACAATTTTGCCCAAAAGGGGGCATACTCCTCCCAGGACAATTGTACCCTTAGCCCTTTTTGGGGTTTAATGTCGAATCAGCAGGGGGGGACCCCAAACCCGGGGAGAAGAACCAACATTCCCCTGACACCCGTGAACTGCAAAAATTCCCGGGTTTTGGTCTGACTCAAGCGTCTTTGTTTTTTCACAAGAAACGACAACCCAAATTTTTCATGGCTAAAAAAGCCAAATTTTCAGCTTGAGAAGAAAACCCCAAGAAACAATTCCAAAAACCCTTAGACGCCCCCCCAAGTGTCCGGGGGAAAGAATTGGCTAAGTCCAACACTACTCATTCAAATTTTTCATTATCCACCCTGTGATTGTTCTTCTTTTTTTTGTTTATGTAATTACGTGCCATTTAACAGAGAGTAAAGAGACGCCCCCAATACAAGAGAACCAGCAGAACTTCACAATTTAACCCCAAAAAAAGGTCCGGACTTAGCACTAAAAGTCCAAACCCCAGATAAATTTGCATTCATTGAAAACTTTTTTGACTTTTTTTTGATTTAGGTTAAAAAAGGGGGGGGAAAAAGTATTTTAATACTTTTTAATTTTTTACTTGGGGAAAATTTTTTTTTTTTTTTTTTGATAATAAAATAGGGGGTTTTTAGGACGGCCCCCCTCTTTTCAAAGGGGTTTGCTACTCAACCCTTATGGGGAAAACCTTTTAAAGGGGTGTTGAATCTTGGCGGGGTTTTTCTCACAGTCAACTTGGGGACTGATATCATCCCCACCCAATAACTCAAACCCCCTAGTAAGATTCACTATCTTTCCCTGAAAACCACATTAACGATAATCTCAATCAACTTACGGGGAGTCTCTGTTGAAAGTCTGCCTCAGCTAAAAAAGGGGCCCTCCCCGATGATCTAACCCAAGAAGGGGTGCTCTAAAAACCACCGGTGAGGCCCAGCTACAAGTGCTTCCCCCTTTTCTACACCCAAACGGGGGAAAAAAAAAAAAAAAAAACTTAAAGAGGGGGGGACAAAAAACCTGTGGGCCATTAAGAGAGGTGCAGAAAAACCAAACTAACATAAAACGGGAAAAACTACGGGGGGTAGGCTTTTTCTCAATTGGGGAACGACAAATCAAATGTACTGACAAATAAAACTTTTTCCCCGAACCAAAAAACCAAGAAACCCCAAAAAAATTTTTTGGTGTAATCTATGGAGGAACACTGTTAAAAGGCAAGGGGAGGGAAGTGAGCGAGGGGGGGTCTAGATACCTAAGGAAAAAATTTTTCTTCATTTCTCCTGAACATTATTTGTGATAGGGTTGAGTAGGCAAATTATTCCACTTTCCACCCATTTTATTGTCGTTTTTTCCGAAAAAGGGGGGAAAATTTTGGGGGGAATAGGCAAATTAAAAAACACATAAATATAAAATTTCCTTTGGGGCATGTATGTATTTCTATATTTTTTGCCCACATTTTGGTGAAAAGAAATAAATTTTCCCCTTTATATTTATTATAACATTGCCAATTCATTTTTACTGATGGAAATCTTTCCACTACATGGTTAATTACCAAAAAAGGATGTCCATTTTTCTTTTAGTGGGGGAACTATCAGATAAACCCTTAAAATTTAAAATCAAAGATCTACGGGTGCGGGGACAAAGGGTTTTTCCCCCCCCTTCTTCAACAGTCCACAGCACCAAGATTCTGGGGGTATAGTAGACAAAATTCCCATTTTCCAATCTATATGGCAGGGATCCCTTTTTTATATATCAGGGGGACGTGCACCCTTAAACCCTTCCAATCACGATAGGATTTTCCGCACTGCACACGGGGGCGGGGTTTAAAAGGGGCTAAAAAAAGCTCGCTCTTTTTTCTACCGGGGCGCACGTTATAAATAACCTGCTAATACCCTTCTCGGTCTATAGCTCTCTCTATTCCCCTCTATATCTTTCTGATATCTCTCTGTATATCTCTCGTATATCTCTCTTTTAAAACAAAACCCTGAATTGCTATCTATCTCTAAAGGGATATTAGATCACAATAAGTGCCTTTGTATATTTAAAACTGGCATTAAACGGGGTATTTACATCATTGTAACATATTGATTGTGTATTAGTTTTTTGCAACTAAATATAAATTTATTGTTGTAGATTTGGGGGGTTTTAATAAATTCATTATTAAAACAATTTTTTTCCTTTTAATCAGGGGTATTTACATATATAATATATTAATCACGGGAACAAAAATTTTGGGGAAAAGTTTCGGCCCCTGATTTATCAAACGAAAAAAACAACCGAAAAAAAACCCCCCCTACAACATTGGGAGAGGGGAACGCTGTTTTAATTGGGGGCGGGATAAACATCAAATAAAAAAAGGAAAAACAGAACAAGAAAAAAAAAAAGGGGGATTTTTTTCCCAATGCATGGCCACGCCATATAGTATAATGCACCTCCAAACCCCTCCTTATATAAATGCACCCACATATCCCCAAAAATAAGTGCACCCTCATAGTCCTCCATTTATATATTGCACATACATATTTCCCACAGTGTACTCACTGATTAAAAAAAAAAAAAGAAAACTCACCTCTCCCCTTTTTCCCCGGCTCCTCACTCTCTGTTTTTCAGAGCAGACACCCGGGGCCAGGACTCTGAAAAAAAAAACTGCCACAAGACAGCCGGGGGCATGGGGGTCATTCCGGGGGGCACCCCTTTACCACTTTTACACGCCCCCCCTTTTACATTGCAGTTTTGCCCATAACCCCCGTAAACATCTCTGCTCCGTACACCCCATACACATGGCCCCCCGACACCTCATACACCAGCCTGCTCTGTACACCCGTACAAACCCTGCTTTGCCCTAACACCCTCATACACACTCTGCCCGCTCCATACACCTCGACACTCCAGCTTTGCTCTGACACCCTACACTCCGGGGCCGCCCGACACCCGAAAAAATTCTCGCTCCGCCGTACCCTCGTAACCGGCCCGCTCCGACACCCGAACCCTCCCTGCTACATCCACATTTTTAAATCCCTCCTGACCCACACATTAATTCGACTCATCCAGCACCCCACAACCAGCACAATCCTGCATCACTGGCTGATTTTTTTTATCTCTGACTCCCCCCCCAATGTGACATCATCCAGGCCATAACACATGCACCATATAAGTAGTTCCTCTCGGGGTTGCATGTTTCCCCCAAATGGCCAGTAGAGGGCTGGGGTGGGGCGGCCGGGCTCCCACAGTAAACACAGACAAAGGGTGGGGGCCGGGCAAGCCGGGGCCCCCATTTTCGCTGTTGGATGACATTCACACAACACCACCAACACAATCTGACTGATCCACTTCCCACTCACAATTTATTGCAACAACATTCCAGAGTCTTGCCCACTAAAGGACCTTTTTAAACCCCCGAGGCACGATACACCCCCCACTTTTTCGGCCAGCACCTCAAACGTTACAAACTCAACCTCACCTTTACAACCCGCGAAAAGATGCCAAAAACCCACGCTACATCTATAAGCTACATCCCGGGTTCTCAAAGCCACTTGCTTTTACACACCCACAAAACTACTAGGGGACCGGGGGGGCAGGACCACAACTCTACAATTGTGGATTACAGACCCCCGTACCTAAGGGGCAAATCAATAATCCAATTGGCCAGGCTCGCGGAGGCTGATTTAAATTTTTACCTCGAGCAATTGTTATGTACTCTCACTCCTTTAAAAACTCCCTTTGGCCCCCAAACCCAAAGGGGCCGCCCCATCTTCCCCCCAATCCACGGGGGCCCTAACAGGGGGCCCAGTGACGCCTTATTTTATTGCAGCTACACCGGGGGGTCCCTTTTCCCCTTTCCGTTTCCCTTTTCACCCGAACACTCCAAAACCTCGCGTTGACCCCCGTTTTTCGGCAACTGGGGAAAAAATTTTCTTTCCCCCGGGTGTATCGCACGTCTTCAGACCCGCTACGACCTACTTGGATCCGGCGGATGACCAGCCTGGGCCCTCGGGCTGTAAAGGACCTTAAATCAGCTGTCACCACCGGGCTAGTGACTTGGGGCTCTCTTGCTCTGCCCTCGCGGCCCCCCTTGGCAGGGGGAAACACACACAGCCCAGTTCGGGGCCCGGGGGGGGGACTTTTTTTCTCCAAATGGCTACTTTCCCCCAAAAAGCCCCCCCCCTGCCCCTTTCCAAAAGGCCATGCCTCCCCAAGTGGGGGGGCCCTTTACCCGGGGAAAACCTTCGGCCCTACGGGGGGTCTGACTTACAGCCGTCAATCAGAGGGGGTTTTAGAATAAGAATCAATCGGGGAAAATTTTGATTAACCCAGAGACTAGCCAGGGAAAGGGGTAAATAAAAATGAAAAAGGAAATTTTTTTCAGTAACGATTTTGTTTATGAAAAAAAAATCAAAAGGGGTTGATTTCATGAGAACTGCGCCCCCTTCATCTAAAGGCACTGCTAATCTGACCGTTTGTTAAAAGGGGGAAAATCCATGAGAGAAAACTCCTAGTACATTCCCCTGCCCGGGCAAAAGGGTAAGCAGAGCGACACTGCTTTTTCGGGGACTACAGACCCTTATAATTCAATAAATCATCCTTTCCTTTGCCCCCCCCTCCCTCGGGGGAACCCTAATTTCTGCATGTCAGCTTATCGGGGACAAAAAAGGGGAGGGTGGTCAGAGGGGACGGGGACTTCAGGATCACCTCATTCCACCCCCCCACTTCTTAAAAGGGGGCGTGTGGGGGGCATGCCCTGACCCCATGCTCACACATACAATCCTGCCCTGATATACCACCTTTTACCGGGGGGTCCATTTAAAATAGCAACATGAACCAAGCAATAAAATACATCGGATCCTCTGCTCAGGGGGGTTTAAGATACCCGGGGGCCCGGGGGCTTTTTAAATGGGGGCCCCCCAACCCAAGTACCATGTCCTGTACTTCACATAAAAACTTTTAGATAAGTGAAAGTACAGTGATTGGCAAAAAGGGGTGCACTCTTAACGCAAATAATAAAAAAGCCACAGAACCTTTTTTTTCTCCTTATTACATTGCTATACATAAAAGGGGCTATACTTAAAAACATGGTGGCAAATATAGTCCCCCGCATCCCCCAAACCCCGCAAAAGGGGTCTGGCAGCAGATGCCCCCACAAGGCCTTGGACAGCAGACCCCCCCCGCACGACCTCTAAACACCCGCACAGGGGCCCCTGGGGCAGCAAACGCCCCAAGGCCCCAACAGGGGGCTCGGGAGGAGCAACCCCCAAAAAGGGGCCCGGGGGGCACAACCCCCACAGGAGCCTCTAGGAGAAACCCCCCCCCAAAAAGGAGGGGCCTCTGAGGCAGCAAAACCCCGCAAGGGGGCCCTGGGCAGCAAAAAAGCCCACACAAGGCCTCTGGGGAGCAGAACGCCCCACGAGGCCTTGAGCAGCAGAAGCCCGCACAGAGGCCTCTGGAGGCAGCAACCCCCGCACACAGGTTCGGGGCCAACCCCGCACAAAAGCCCTGGACACAACCCCCCCCCAACCCTGGGGGGACAAAGCCCCACAGAGGCCTATAATTTTACTGACAAGGGGCGGGTCCCGGCTAGGGGTATGGACGGGGAACTGCCCAATCCATCCCCTGGGGACACAAAAATGGAATAAAATAAAAAGTAGTCATTTGGACCCCCCTGTATACTGGGAGGGCCCGGCGGGGGAACCTTTTTGGGGGGATAAAAGGCACAAGATGTCGTACGTAGCTTGGGGGCGTCCCTTTGTAGGGGTGACTAGCGGGGTACATATAGCAGGAGCCCCCAAACCCCCTGGGCCAAGGGAACCCAAAAAAGCAAACGCCAAGTCCTTTTTACAGCAGACCCACATAGCCCCGAACCAGACAAACACCAAACCCTGAAAACGTTGAAAACACATGCGGGGCATCCATTTGTGATGACATATCACCATAGATAAAAACCAGTGGGGTGCAGACCATAAAATCGCCAAGGGGGTAAGTAAAAAAAAGAATTCACACACTCTGCATCAAATCAGGGGGAATTTTGTAATTTCACAACTTCTGAATAACAGGGGGTAGGGGGGGATTACCACAGGGGAAAAGCCCAAAACACTAACTGGTTTTACAAAAGGGGTTTTTAAAGCACACACCAAAAACCCCAAATCTTGCCGCACAGCTTCCCATATTTAACATGGGGGAAACATGGCCGCGTTGCCTCGGTGCAACAATTTTTGCACCCCCGACGCACTCGAAAACACCCCTTTTTAAATTTTTTTGCTCGCTTTTTATCACAAGCGCCCCCCAACACAAACCACGCATAGAATCAAAAATCCGCAGTGCCCCCAGACACGCAGGAAAGCGTGGGGCCATGAATCCCCCGGGGCCGCCGGTGATCAGCGGGGGGTTTTCCGGGGCACTAAAGCCCCACTGATCCCCGCCGGGGGCAGCGGGGAGAAACAGCTGACTACACTTTTAAATCTCCCGCCTGACACCGAATAGGGGAGGGGGCAGAATTTTTTTCACGATTCGGTTTTTTTTCCTCACCGAATGCCCCTTTTGGGGGGGCCGGGAGATTTAAAAAACGTCAATATCTTATCTTCAATCTCTTGCCTACACCGGGGGGAGTCCTGTGCCGGGAGGAAATCTCCCTGCTGACTCCTCCCCCCCCGGGGCCCCCAGACAGCTGATTTTGGGTCCCGGGGCTACAATTAACGCAGGGGGAAATTTCCCGCTGCTTTCCATTAATATGGGCTTTGCACTGCGTTTTGTCTGCATCCATAAAACCCCTGCAGACACAAAGGGGAGTGTAAAACCCCCTAATATGTGCCCACGGATGGTTTCACTTTTCAACCGTCAGAAACCGGTGAGAATTGGAAACGATTTTTTTTGACCTCAGCATGTCCTCGTTTTTTTGCTTTTTTGAGCGTTTTTTGAGCGGGGTTTTTAGCGTTGGACAGCTTTTCTGGGTTTTTTTTTTGCGTTTTAAAAAAATGTTTTTTTTCACTTTAACTGGAACCCCTGGAAAAACCTCAAAAAAGTCACTTGCTCTACTTTAAACCTGGAAAAAAACCGGGGGAAAAAGTGGGGAAAAGGGGAAAAAAAAAAAAAAAAAAGTTCTAATGTACACAGCGTTTCTAAAATCCATTGACTACATGTTAAGCCAAAACCCGGTTAGGTTAAAAAAAATTTCTAAAAAACAGCGGAAAACCCGACAAAAAAGCTAAAAAACACCCATAAACTCCATGGGGGCAAACCCAATTGATAGAAAAAACATGATGCCAAAAAAAATGTCCAAGGGGAGGCCCCCACATTTTTTGGGGGTGACACATGTTTAGTGGATGGGGACAGGTGGGGATGGACCAGTTGTAGGGGGGGGGGCCATGTGTAGGGGATGGAACCGTGTGTATGGATGGACACATTGTATGGGGGGGAACAGTGTGTAGGGGGACCATGTTAGGGGGGGGCACGGTTAGGGGGGGGACACGTTGATGGGGCCCCACAGTTTAGGGTGGACACGTGGTGGGGGATTTTTGTTTTATTTTAATGTACCCCTCTCTACACTTTATTCAAATTTAAAAATTACAGAAGTCCCCACTCCCCCATTAGATCCAACTGTGCTGCCTGCACTTCCACCTGCCACACACCACACCACATGCACAGTGGCAGACTACATAAACAACCACTACACATGTAGACCCCCACCACACCACTACACTGGAACCACACACACACACATCCATAGCACCCCCACACTCAACACATGTAATACCACAAAAACACCACATACACAGTGGCAAAACATACATAAACACCCATCACAGTGGAACAACACACACTGCATACACAGGGTAGACACACACCACACCACAAACACATGGCAGAACACACACCACGCATACGCAGAAGCACACCACGGCAACACAGTGGTAGATACACCACACCAATACACAGGGCAAGACACACACCATGGAAAGATACACAGCACACCACATACACAGGGCAACACCAACACACTGCATACCATAGCGCACAACACTGCATACACATGGCGCCCGCACCTGCATCCGGTAGCAAAAACAAAACCACACACTAATACACATGGCATACACACGCATACACGGTACAACACACACACACACACAGCTACGCAGGGCAGACACACCTGCATACACATGGCACACATACATACACACCACACTGCATACGCACTGGCAGACACACACTGTGTGGCGCCCCGCAACGAGTGCATCACAGGAGGGTATGCAGCCATAAATGCGCCCGCAATATTCTCTGACCCACATCATTTGTTAACTTAAGATCCAAACCCTCATGCATCACTTAACATAGAGGGCCAATCCAAGGTCCTGTGGCGAGTGCTAGGTAGTTTAGGAAGTACAGACACTTAAGCTAGTCTAGTCTAGACAAGAGAGAAGGAGAGAGACCTTGAACTTGAAGAGTAGGAGCGGGGGATCTGCACCGCTGTGCAGCCCTTGGGCCGTCACCGGTCGGGTGTTACCCACCTGAGGCCTGAACAACCAGGATCGGGCATCATCAATCACGGGTCTCCAAAAGACCCCGTACCCCAAAAGACCACAGCCGGTTCACTGTACCGAAGCTGGCAGCAGTTCACCCTCTGCAACGCGAACCAGAAAGCGTGGAGGAGCCTTCACAGGACACCCCACCACCCGCCAACTTCCATCGTCTAACCACGGTGTACCCACCGAGGGACCCAAGGCTCCCCAGAACATCCATAACGTACAAATTGGATAGGGATTGAAGCACCCCCGTACCCGATCGGTATTCCTGGGCGACACTGGCAACCACTTAGCTAAATGGAGGAACACTACGGATCTCTGAGGACAACCTATCACTGCTGAGTCCACCCGGTCCACTACCCTTAACTGTATGCCATGTACTCTTGCTGGTTACAGTAAAGACCCGTTGCAGAGACTTTCAGTGTCCGGCTTCCTTATGATTGTAACCGCAGCTCCGCACAACACTTAAGCAGCTCCAACCCCGGGATCACCGTTCAGCCTGTGGGGAGCGTTCCTCTTGCTGCTATCCATCCCCCGAGGTTCCGCAGCGTCGTAACAGATTACCGAACTACCATAGTGGCGTCACGAATAAATGAACCCCTTTAATCTGTTCCTACAAGACGTCTTCAACTTTTATCTGCACTCAACCGGCCTCACTACCGGCAGCGCGGCCCACCCGTACAAGGAGGAAGGACTACAGCCTGTCTAAACCGGAGTCCCCGCCACGTGAGTCAACTGCATACACAGTGCACACATACATACCAACCACTGCGTACACAGTGCACACACATACAGTGCCTACAAGTAGTCTTCAACCCCCTGAAGATTTAGCTGGTTTGATAAGGTGCCAATAATTAAGCCTTCAAACTGCAAACGAGAGTAGGATTTATTAACAGCAGCATAAATCTTACAAACCAAAAAGTTATGTTGCTCATTGAAATTTTTATAAATTTAAACATAAAAGTGTGGTCAATCATTATTCAACCCCTATTTATAATAATTTGTGGAATAACCCTTGTTGGCAATTACAGCTAATAATCGTCTTTTATAAGACCTGATCAGGTCTTGCACAGGTCTCCTGGAGTTTATCTTGGCCCCTCCTCCATGCAGATCTTCTCCAAGTTATCTAGGTTCTTTGGGTGTCTCATGTGACTTTAATCTTGAGCTCCTTCCACAAGTTTTTCAATTTGGTTAAGGTCAGGAGACTGACTAGGCCACTCCAACACCTTGATTTTTCCCTCTTGAACCAGGCCTTGGTTTTCTTGGCTGTGTGCTTTGGGTCTTGTCCTTGTTGGAAGATGAAATTACGACCCATCTTAAGATCCTTGATGGAGGAGCGGAGGTTCTTAGCCAAAATCTCCAGGTAGGCCGTGCTATCCATCTTCCCATGGATGCGGACCAGATGGCCAGGCCCCTTGGCTGAGAAACAGCCCCACAGCATGATGCTGCCACCACCATGCTTGACTGTAGGGATGGTATTCTTGGGGTCAAAGTGCAGTGCCATCCAGTCTCCAAACGTCACGTGTGTGGTTGGCACCAAAGATCTCGATCTTGGTCTCGTCAGACCATAGAACCTTGAACCAGTCTGTCTCAGAGTCCTCCAAGTGATCATGAGCAAACTGTAGACGAGGCTTGACATGACGCTTTGAAAGTAAAGGTGCCTTACGGGCTCGTCTGGACCGGAGACCATTGCGGTGGAGTACGTTACTTATGGTATTGACTGAAACCAATGTTTTAAATTCTGGAATTCCCGGGTAGGCGGTAGATAGTAATGGCCAGTGTTTGAGGACTTTTTCCCGAATGGCGCTAAAGTATGAATGATATGTAGTTACGTACGTGAGCCTAGATGAAGGAGTGGGTCTTTCTGAAGTAACTACAGCACAATCTTTTGTTAGTTTATCTGGATACCCTCTCTGCTTGAATTTTGTGGAAATCTCATCATGTCTTGTACTTCGTGTCGTGGGGTCTGAGACGATTCTCCTAACTCTCCAATGTTGAGAGCTAGGTAGGGCGTTCTTAATGTGCTTGGGATGGCAGCTAGTATAATGGAGCAAATTGTTATGATCGGTCGCTTATGTACAGTCATGGCCAAAAGTTCTGAGAATGACACCAAAAGACATGATTACTTACCGGTAATTGTGTTTTATGGAGTCCACGACAGCACCCACATGAGAGAGGGGATCCGCCCACCAGGACAGGAAACCTACAGATAAAAAGGGGGCGGTCCCCCTCGCTCCCTCAGTTTGTTTACAGAGTATGAGGGGAACCGCAGAGTTAAGAGAAGCATAACACATCTCAAAGAAACGCTACAAGTACAAACCCAAGAAACCCCGGGCAAGGCCCAAGGCGTAAAATACACGCACACCAAATAACGTGACAAGGGAGGGAAGTGAGTGGGTGCTGTCGTGGACTCCATAAAACACAATTACCGGTAAGTAATCATGTCTTTTCTTCTCGCCACGACAGCACCCACATGAGAGAATTGCAGAGAGCAAGACTAGGGAGGGACAACAGTGCTGAGGACAGATCGCCCGAAAGCCAAGTCAGAGTCAGAAGACAAATGCAAGGTAGAAGGGGATGACCAAGTGGCAGCCTTACAAATAGCTTCAATAGAAACCGCAGCGCGCTCGGCCCGCGAAGAAGCCATAGCCCTAGTAGAATGCGCCCGCACACCTTCCGGAGGATTGCGTCCCGTCACCGAGTAGGCCAAGCAGATGGCATCCCGGATCCATCTAGACAACGTGCTCTTAGTAACAGCAAACCCCCGACGAGGACCCTGAAAGGACACAAACAGAGCCCTACTCTGTCGATAGGGCCTAGTCCTATCAAGGTAGTGTAACACTAATCTCCTGACATCTAGCGTATGAAACCGTTGTTCCTCAGGAGAACCCGGAGTAGGAAAAAAGGAAGGGAGGAAAATCTCCTGACTCCGATGAAACCGGGAAGCGACCTTAGGGAGGAAGGAAGGATCCGGCTTCAAGACAAGCCTATCAGGCAAGACGGACAGAAATGGAGGATCTATAGACAAAGCCTGGAGATCACCCACCCGCCTAGCAGAAGTAAGGGCCACTAGCAGAGCCGTCTTGAGAGACAGGGACCTAAGGGAGGCTGCCTCAAGGGGTTCAAAGGGGGGCCCCATCAGGGCATCAAGGACCAGATCCAAATCCCACGGGGCCAACCGAGCAACATGAACCGGGGTGCTACGCTCACAAGCCGCTATAAACCGAGACACCCATCTGTCACCCGCCACATCTGATCCATACAATGCCCCCAAGGCCGAAACATGGACCTTAAGGGTGTTGACTGAAAGCCCCAACTCCCGACCTTTCTGAAGAAACTCCAGAATAGAAGGGATGGGAACAAGTGGAGTAAAAGGAGCAGTATGGAACTGAAGAAATTTCCGCCAGACCCTAGCATAAATCCTTGTTGTAACCTCCTTCCTACTCAAGAGAAGGGTGGAAATAAGCTGCTCTGAAAACCCACGCAATCTTAACAGGCTCCTTTCAAGTTCCAAGCCGTCAAGTGGAGCCCCTTCACCTGAGGGTGACGGCAAGGACCCTGAGAGAGCAGGCCTGGAACAGAAGGAAGTAGCCACGGGTCGGACACTGACATGGCTCTGAGCCAGGAAAACCACGGCCTCTTGGGCCAAAATGGGGCAATGAGAATCACCCTCGCCCCGTCGTCCCTGATCTTCCGGATGACTACTGGAAGCAAGTTCATGGGAGGAAACGCATAGGCCAGCCGAAAGGCCCAAGGGAACTGGAGGGAATCCAACAACTCCGGCTTGTCCGTGAAATCCAGGGAGGCAAACCGGCTGACTTGCCTGTTGGCCCTGGTTGCAAACAAATCTATTTCCGGAAGACCCCACAAGGCAACTATCTTCCGGAAGGTCCGACGGCAGAGGGCCCACTCGCCCTGATGGAGGGTATGGCGACTCAGAAAGTCCGCTGTTGAGTTGTCGACACCCCGGATATGGAGGGCCGAAAGGGACAACAAGTTGGTCTCTGCCAGGTTGAGGATAGCCATTGCAGTAGACAGCAGCGTCCGGGATCGAGTACCTCCCTGCTTGTTGATATATGCCACCGACGTGGTGTTGTCTGACAAGATCCGGACGTGCGACCCCCGCAGCTGTGGGAGAAAATGAAGGAGAGCAAGGTGGATAGCCTTCAACTCCCGTACGTTGGAAGAATCTGAAGATTCCTCCGCCGACCATTGACCCTGAGCTAAACCGGTCCCCAGGTGAGCCCCCCACCCATCTGGACTGGCATCAGTCAGAAGGATCTTAGAAGGCCGAACTACCCAGGGAACCCCCCTTGAAAGGTGAAGCGGGTCTACCCACCAGGTAAGAGATTCCACAGCGTCCGGAGGCAAGGTAAGACGACCCTGAAGCTGACCCTGCAAGGCAACCTCCGCCAGCAAAACCGCCTGCTGCAATGGCCGCGTATGAAACTGCGCCCATTGAACTGCCGGGATGCAAGACGAAAGGGAACCCAACAGGGACATGGCCTCCCGCAATGACAGGGAAGGGTGAGCAATAACCTGGCTGACCCTAGTCCTGATATGAGAAATCTTGTCATCTGGAAGGAGGCAGAGCTGACTTACAGAGTCCAGAAGGAGACCCAGAAAAGATTGACGAGTCACGGGAGTTAGTCTGGACTTCCCCCAGTTGATGATCCAGCCCAAGTCCTGCAAAGATGAGATGACATGAAGCACACGGGCCTGACACTGTTCGAAAGAGTTACCCACTATCAAAAAGTCATCCAAATACGGCACAATGAGCGTGTCCTGGTGCCGCAAAAAAGCCATCACCTCGGACATTAGCTTGGTGAAGACACGAGGAGCCGTTGAAAGACCAAAAGGCATTGCCGTAAATTGGAAATGTCGAGTCCGTCCCTCCCAGACGACTGCTACCCGCAGAAACTGCTGGTAATCGACGTGGATGGCGACATGATAATAAGCATCCTTGAGGTCCAGTACTGCCATGAAACATCGAGGGAATAATAATTTGATCGTGGAATTAATAGATTCCATTTTGAAGGACCGGACCGCCAGGAAGGAATTTAATTTCTTTAATTTAATTATGGTCCGAAAGGAACCATCTGGCTTAGATACCAGAAACAAGGGGAGTAAAACCCCTTTCCTTCCTGGCCTACCGGAACCTCAACAAGAACACGTTTGGACAACAGGGATTGAATTTCCAGGACCAGGGCACGCTGATGATGCAACGGAGGGGAGGTAAGGACAAACGAATCTGGAGGAAAACGGGCAAAGTCCAGAGTAAGACCGGAGGCAATCAACCTCAGAATCCAGGGACTAGAGGAGATAACAGCCCAACGATCAGAAAAACCCGACAACCTACCCCCCACTGGGAGATCCGACCTAACGGTACTTCTTTCCAGGTGTAAAGGAGGAGGACCCCCCAAACAGGGCACCCCGTTGTTTACCCTCCTTGGGTTCCCAACGGTCTCGGTTCTCCCTATACGACCTCTTCTGGCCGAATGGACGTCTCCTGAAGGCTCTCCTATAAGATGGAACAGGAGGGTTAGGGAACCCCCTCTTACGGTCAGCTGCCTTAGCCAGAATATCATCCAAGTCAGGGCCGAAGAGGTACTCACCACGGAAGGGGAGCGTACATAACTTGGACTTGGATTGAGAATCGCCCTTCCACCCTTTAAGCCATAGGGCCCGACGAGCCGAGTTGGTCAGACCCGCAGACCGCGCTGCCAGGCGCAAGGAATCAGCAGACACATCCGCCAGATAAGCCGAGGCCCCACGGATCAATGGAAGAGATGACAGCAACTGGTCCCTGGGAACCCCTGACCTAATCTGATCCTCAAGCTGATCTACCCAGACCAACAGGGATCTGGCAGTACATGTAGCTGAAATAGCGGGTTTAAAGGCCCCTGTGCTAGACTCCCAAGAGCGTTTAAGCAACATCTCGGCTTTCCGGTCCAGTGGATCGGCCAGCAACCCCGCATCTTCTACCGGGAGGGTGGAACGCTTAGACGTGGAGGCCACCGCAGCATCCACCTTCGGGACCTTGGACCAAGTAGCTAAGTCCTCATCATCGAAGGGATATCTCCGCTTGGAAGAAGAAGGAAGAGCCCCACGTCTGTCCTGCTTATCCCACTCCCGATACACCAGATCTTTGAGAGCCGCCACCACAGGGATAGCTCGCCTCTTCTTTTCCGCGAGGCCGGTGAACATGATATCCTGTGTTGAACGAGACTCCTTAGAATCAGGCACTTCCATAGTGTGGCGGATAGACTTGACAAGATTGTCCACACTGTCCAGGGGGAAACAGGACCTTCCCTCATCCTCCGATGAGGAAGAAGAAGCAGGAGAAGCCGACGGGGACCTAAATACACCCTGAGATCTAACCGGGCTACCCTCTGGAGAGGACACACCAGGGGACACATGCTTCCTAGCCCTGGAGGAACACGGCCGAGCCAAGGCCACCTCACTGAAGGACAACAATTCCTCCCGGATCATAGAACGAATGTCCATCGTTTTAACAGAGGACTCTTCCTGCAGGGTCTGATTTATACAGGCTTGACACAGACGCTTCACATATGCCTCAGGAAGGGGCTGGGTACACAAAGTGCATTCTTTATGCTTTAGCTTTTTGCCCTTCTTAGCCTAAGAAAATAGAAAGGGAGGAGATCAGCAGAGGGGCAGAGAACACACACATTCACCCCGTGAGCTGTGCATACTGACCGGTTCAGGAGGTGTAGGACCAGCCTGTGATGGTTGACCTGTCTTATTCCGGTCACATCTGTCAGCAGACCCAGCTTCCTTGCTGCGTCCACTGCCACCACGAGTTTTGCTGGATGGCTGTAAGCTAGCGTCAGGCTGCTGGAGCCCCTCTGCCCCAGGAGACGACATCACAGGGAACAAACAACCAACGGCGCTGCTGCCGCACTGTGTCTATTATCACCCGTGCTGGGGCCACCTCCCCGGCCGCCCGGAAGCAATCGTACTACTTCCGGGTTAGAAGCGCTTCCAGCTACTGCGCAGGCGCCGGCGCGGCCCGGAAGCCGGCGCAGGGATCCGAAGGCGACCGCCGCGGCCACAGGCTCCCACACTCCCCAGAGAGAGCCCGGACACCACCGCGCTAACACCCCGCCCCATCACCGGGAGACACGGACCCGCCCACCACTGGGCACGGCCCCCATCCCCCCGCGAACCGGCGGCAAAATGTCCGCACCACAGAGCCCCGGCCCCCCCCCCAGGAAGCGCGGGTGCTGCCACCGCAGGAGACAGCCCGGAAAGGCCTGTCATATACATACCTCTGGGCCCCCAAGCTGCCCCTGGTCACCGTGGATGAATGCAGGTTGTCCATACTGCACCGCGCTCCCACGAGTCAGGGTGGATACCCAACGCTGACAACGTGACATCCTAGTCAGCCGAGGGGAGAGCCGGAAACCGGACTTCCCGACGCTGCTTCTGGAGTTCCAGGCCCTGCCGTTCTCAAAGATACCGCACAGAGGCTGATTGAACCCAGGTAAGCCTTATTGCTGCAGGTTCCCATCAGGACAGGAAACCAAACTGAGGGAGCGAGGGGGACCGCCCCCTTTTTATCTGTAGGTTTCCTGTCCTGGTGGGCGGATCCCCTCTCTCATGTGGGTGCTGTCGTGGCGAGAAGAAAATTATATTTTCACATGATCTGCTGCCCTCTGGTTTTTATTTGTGTTTGTCTGATGTTTATATCACATACAGAAATATAATTGCAATCATATTATGAGTACCAAAAAGGTTATATTGACAGTTAGAATGAGTTAATGCAGCAAGTCAATATTTGCAGTGTTGACCCTTCTTCTTCAGGACCTCTGCAATTCTCCCTGGCATGCTCTCAATCAACTTCTGGACCAAATCCTGACTGATAGCAGTCCATTCTTGCAAAATCAATGCCTGCATTTTGGCAGAATATGAGGTTTTTGTTTGTCCACCCGTCTCTTGATGATTGACCACAAGTTCTCAATGGGATTAAGATCTGGGGAGTTTCCAGGCCATGGACCCAAAATCTCTGTTTTGTTCCCTGAGCCATTTAGTTATCACCTTTGCTTTATGGCAAGGTGCTCCATCATGCTGGAAAAGGCATTGTTGGGCGCCAAACTGCTCTTGGACGGTTGGGAGAAGTTGCTCTTGGAGGACATTCTGGTACCATTCTTTATTCATCATTAACAAGGACTAAGGTGCACCACCAGGGGTAAGGTATCCCAATAAGGGTCGGAGGTGCTGCTTTGTCAACAAGGAACCATAATCGTAGAGAAAGAATTGACAAATCATATAGCAGCACACCACCACAAAGGTTATAGAAATGAATAAGGCTTTTATTTAGGGACAAACAGCAAACAACATAGGAAATGGGACTCCTGTTTAATCAATAATAGCTACCCATAACCATTCTACTGTCACGTCCTACTGACGGACTCACACGTGGACCCACTGGACCGCGTAAAGCGGATGCTGATACCGGGTGATAGAGAGTCAGACAAGTACCGTAGAGTCAACAGGTTTATTAACAACAACACGAGACCCCACGCCCCTGGGGAGGGCCACAAGGTCGCAGCACTGGAAACCCACCGAAGGAGGCCCCGGAGCGCTTAACCCCTATACAGGGGTCCCGCCGGTTCCAACCTCGGAGGGGCCAATGCAGCGGACACGAGTGTTCAACCGACCCCAGGCGACGTGGTAACAAAACAGCAACCGGGTATACAATAAGAAACAGGATCCAGGAACACAGGGGGAATCCAGGAACACAGGGGGAATCCAGGAACACAGGGGGAATCCAGGAACACGGGAGATCCGGAGCCGGGCTTGAACAGCGATCAGCTTGGAGAGATCCAGGAAACCAGCCAGGAACACGGCGGTCAGCAAGGAGCCGGCAGGGCACACGAGGAATCCGGAACCAGGCTAGAAACAGCGATCAGCTTGGAGAGATCCAGGAAACCAGCCAGGAACACGGCGGTCAGCAAGGAGCCAGCAGGGCAGAGATCTGTAGGAGGTAACACAGAGAAATCAGGTAACAGACCAAATAAGGAGCGACCTGACAGACCAGAAGTGGCAGCTCCACTAGGGAGAAGATTGCCCTGGCCCCGACTGATTGGAAACAGGAGGTTTATATCAGAGCAGGGCAGTCCTGATTGGCAGGACACAGAGGCATGGTGATTGGCTGGGGGGAGGAGCCAGATCCCTGCAGTCTCTCCAGCAGAAACTGAGTAGGAGACAGTTTCATGTGCACAAGCAGTGGTACCAGAAGTGAGAGGAGCAATGTTGCTCAAGCAGAGGGTCCTGGACCCCTGCGGCTGGAGACAGGTGCGCGTACCCGGGGAGCATACGGTAAGGAAGACGCTACTCCAGCAGAGGGCGCTGGAACCCTGCGGCAGACCCCTGAGGGGTAACAGTACTCCCCCCTCTACGCCCTCCCCCCCAGACGGAAACCGACCAGGAACCTGCGCAGAAGGCGCGGGGCATGGACCTCCGCCTCCTCGGTCCAGGGGCACCGGCAAGGGCAGAGGGGGCCCGAGGGCAGTGGCATGGGCGGCATGTGACGAGCACAGGAGGAGCAGGACGTCGGTAGGGACACCGACAGGCAGGACGTCATCAGGGACACCGACCGGATCAAGGCTGGAGACTCCCCAGGAACACGGAGGAGGAGCCCGTCCAGGAACAAGACACGATGGGACATAGACAGGCCGGTCGTCACCAGGGACACCGACAGGCAGGACGTCACCAGGGACACCGACAGGCAGGACGTCACCAGGGACACCCACCGGATCAAGGCTGGAGACTCCCCAGGAACACGGAGGAGGATCCCGTCCAGGAACAAGACACGATGGGACGGTACCTGGGCTTCCTGTCGTTCTCGATAGGCTGGCAAGCCGATCATCCGTAGAGGACATATGGGAAGCCATCCGAGTCTGTACCTCACGCAGAAGGTCCCACTCCTGGTGGAGACTCAGCACCTGGAAAGAGAGAGTGGGATCAACAGTAGGAGGCGCCCCCAAGCGGGCCTCTAAAGACCGGATAATCGCCACAACCCGGTCGTGACTCTGGCGGAGTGCGGTTAGCTCTCTCGGGGCGTCAAACCTGGTATCAGCGGGGCCCATGGCCAGGGCAAAATCTGTCACGTCCTACTGACGGACTCACACGTGGACCCACTGGACCGCGTAAAGCGGATGCTGATACCGGGTGATAGAGAGTCAGACAAGTACCGTAGAGTCAACAGGTTTATTAACAACAACACGAGACCCCACGCCCCTGGGGAGGGCCACAAGGTCGCAGCACTGGAAACCCACCGAAGGAGGCCCCGGAGCGCTTAACCCCTATACAGGGGTCCTGCCGGTTCCAACCTCGGAGGGGCCAATGCAGCAGACACGAGTGTTCAACCGACCCCAGGCGACGTGGTAACAAAACAGCAACCGGGTATACAATAAGAAACGGGATCCGGGAACACAGGGGGATCCGGGAACACAGGGGGATCCGGGAACACAGGGGGATCCGGGAACACAGGGGGATCCGGAGCCGGGCTTGAACAGCGATCAGCTTGGAGAGATCCAGGAAACCAGCCAGGAACACGGCGGTCAGCAAGGAGCCGGCAGGGCACACGAGGAATCCGGAACCAGGCTAGAAACAGTGATCAGCTTGGAGAGATCCAGGAAACCAGCCGGGAACACGGCGGTCAGCAAGGAGCCGGCAGGGCAGAGATCTGTAGGAGGTAACACAGAGAAATCAGGTAACAGACCAAATAAGGAGCGACCTGACAGACCAGAAGTGGCAGCTCCACTAGGGAGAAGATTGCCCTGGCCCCGACTGATTGGAAACAGGAGGTTTATATCAGAGCAGGGCAGTCCTGATTGGCAGGACACAGAAGCATGGTGATTGGCTGGGGGGAGGAGCCAGATCCCTGCAGTCTCTCCAGCAGAAACTGAGTAGGAGACAGTTTCATGTGCACAAGCAGTGGTACCAGAAGTGAGAGGAGCAATGTTGCTCAAGCAGAGGGTCCTGGACCCCTGCGGCTGGAGACAGGTGCGCGTACCCGGGGAGCATACGGTAAGGAAGACGCTACTCCAGCAGAGCCCCGAGGGGTAACATCTACCTCTAATGCATGAATAAGATGCACATGAGCAATAATACAGATAATTCAAGGCCATTCCATAAATCATCATATTACATTCAACAAAAATAAGGAACTGACCACAGATTCTGTCTGATAATCCAGAGAATCAAAAAAAGTGCATAGCTCTAAGTGCAAGGTAGACCAATATGTAGGTACTTTGGCAGTGGGCCAACCACAAACAACACCATATGCATATGATAATTATACCAAGGGCTCCAAGTAAAGTGGACAAAAATGCAATGAGAGCAGGCACAACGCAGTAAGGTGAAAATGTATCCCAAGTGGGATCCAGGATCTCACCTGCGCCTATTTGTCCTGAGTTTTATGAGCCCAGAGCTTTAAGGAAGTCTCCTCCAGCTACAGATCTGTAGCTGGAATGGTGTTAGGAGGTCCAGCGCCTAAGATTGTTACATGTGGAAGACAGGGGACCCGGATCCCACGCGTATCGCCGCTATAAAGCGGCTTCGTCAGGGAGGCGTGGCTACACATCCGGCGTTCCGCCCTTAAATATCCGCACTAATCAGGCGGCTATTACTACCGCGTTGTGCGTGGCCATGGCTCCCAAAGGGAAACCGGAAATGACGTTCCGGGAACTGTAGGAGGCATGTGTGCAGTCGCAAACTTCAATCCAAACAAGTCTAGATACAGACCTGTATGCAGGAAGATAATTGGGGAAGAGGGGCATATTATAGTAAAAATGGAAATTGGTAACCATGGAAGTACAATATATAGCGTTTTCCCACAATACCCACCAGTATCATAATGATCAAATACCTATAGAATGTGCGCAATTCAAGTACCTGGTATATTCAATGATACAAAAAGCATGTTAGACAATTGTCCCAAAACATGCTTCTGGCATCAAATACAAGTATTACATTTATATTGCAGAGTCCCATACTGGGATATATCAACACATCTGACACTGAGTTTGTATTATGACTGATAGTTAGTCCGGACAAGCTGTAAGTGACGAGACGTGCTCCAATCCCCAGAGTGAAGGTGGGGATGAGGAACCTCCAGCGAGTGCAGGCGGACCCCATCCCCTCCGGCCACGCAGGGAGGGAACACGCCAGGGCACCAACAACTGGGTGGGGAATAGTAAACCTCATATGTAGGTAATATAAAGACCAAAATTAGGGGTGACTTGACAAGTGATATAATTATGAACCAAAAGCCCAGAACTATATTCATCATTGTCAAAAAAAACTTATGAATTGTCTATGTGGGTCAATCTTGACCCGGCGTACCGTCGAGACAAGTAATTGTCCCTAAGGTCCGCCAACAGGCCTGTTCCATGGTTCAAGTCCTAATCTACCACCCACATGTCGTTATTAAATAGTAATTTTAGTACCATGATTATGAGTTTATATTCAAGAATTTTTGCTCCTTAAAAACCAGATACCACCAGAAGGTGGCTATAAAGGGAACCCCCAACCCTGTAGAGTATGTCAATATTGCTCCAAAAACAATATAGATAGGCTTAGCGGAAATCATTATTGCTACAAGATGTTTAGTGTACGGAAACTCTGCAAAAAAATATATATATACATGTATACCTGTGTATGAAGAACCACACACATATACTTCGTAAGCACGATTAGTGGCAAAAACATCAACATCAATGTTAAAGGTATTTGTGGGTATGATGATTTATCCCAAGTTAAAAGGTTGTACACCTGAAATGTCAAGCAGGACAGTCCAAATTCTAGACTAATCCTACTCAATTGTCGAATAAGTACCCCTGCCAGGGTACTTGTAAAGAGACTGGACATAATTACGTATGAGTTTAAAGAAATCAAAAAATCAAAAAATGAGGCTAGAACAGAAGTGAAGCTACATATAGATATATGTGAAGAAAGCTCCATGTCCAAGTAAATCCGTGTCCACGGTGGTAAGAATTTTCCAAAAATCGAAGAGACAAATGTCCCGCGTCCAATCGGCGAGGATTACTGAGATGAGGAAGATCATGTTCATAGGGTCCAACCGTCGATCCGTGTAGCGAGGAATGGCTATCCGATCCATAATCTGAATGGAAGAAAGTTGTAAAAAATAATCAAATAAATAACTTAAGGGTGGAAAAAAGGAAAAAAGGGGGGAAATTGGGGTTAGATGGCAATGACATTAATGATGTCACATGTCTTTATACCCACAAGAAACCAGAGAAGAGGAGTTCCTCATTGATTCCCCGAGGTGAAATCGAATTCAGGGTATAAATCCACCTCGACTCTAGTCTCAACAAAGGTTTTCTCCTGTCTCCTCCCCTAATGTTATCAGTGAGCCTCTCCAACCCGACTACTCTGCTACCCGCAGACCGACCTTGATGATGTGTCAGGTAGTGAGAAGCCACAGAAGGTAAAGTCATTCCCTTATCCAGATGGTCAGCGGCCAACTGGATAGTGGATACATGTTTCTGTATGCGCTTCCGCAATTCCTGCCCAGTCATCCCAACGTACAGTTTGTTGCACGGACATATGATTGCATAAACAACAAATTTTGTTTTGCAATTGATGTAATGTTTCAATCGATGTCTCTTATTGTCCCCTGGATTCACAAAACTATCTCTAGTTGGATTCATGAGAGGACATACATTGCAGGAGCCGCACGGGAATGACCCTTTTAATCTTAGGCCACGTCCCAAGTTGTGAATGGGTCTTCTGAAATGGCTCCGTACCAATGTGTCCCTCAAGGTCGGGGCCCGTCTTGCTGTCATCATTGGTCTCTTCCCAATATCCAATCCAACCTTAGGGTCCATGGACAAAATATCCCAATGATTCTGTAGAATATCACTAACCTTGTCCCATTGATTATGGTAGTCCATGATAATCCTGGGTGTGTTGTCCAAAGGTTTGATGTGATGTTGTAACAGAGCCTCCTGTGTACTTGACTTGGCCCTCATGAAGGCATTACAGATAATACGTTTGGGATATCGTCGGGCAGAGAATCTCTCGGTTAGGGCTCGTGATTGGGTCTGGAAGTCAACTTCGTCTGCACAGTTCCGCCGAACTCTCAGAAATTGGCCTATCGGTACGCTTCTCTTCACATGATTAGGATGGAAACTTGTGTAATGCAGGAGACTGTTCGTCGCAGTGGGTTTCCTGTAGAGACTTATATATAGTCGTTCGTTCCTGATCGCAATCCTTAGGTCCAAGAAAGTGGCTTCTGTAGGAGATGAATTAAAGGTTAGAAAAATATTTAGCGAGTTAGAATTCAATTCCTCCAAAAAGGATCTGCATGATTCTTCATCTCCACTCCATAAAAACACGACATCGTCGATATACCTATACCACCCTTGGACATGTGTTCTAAAAACCGGCATTTTATAGACAAATCGCTCCTCCCAATAGCCCAAAAATAAATTTGCGAAGGCTGGTGCGCACTTGGCCCCCATAGCTACTCCAGAGATCTGTTTGAAGTAACTCCTATCGAATGTGAAATAACTATGTGACAATAGGAAGCCAAGCAAGTCTATGAGGAAAGAATCATGAAGCCGGTCGCTGTTTGTTTTTTTGTCCAAGAAATAAGTGACCGCTTGTATTCCGTGATTGTGTGCGATGTTGGTGTAAAGCGATTCCACATCGCATGTAACGATCAGGTTACCTGTAGGAATTCGAAGCGTCCATGTTTTTTTAATGAAGTCCGTGGAATCTCGGATATACGAAGTCAATTCTTGTGCCATAGGCTGTAGATAATAATCTATATAGGAACCAGCCTTCTCGCAGATACTCCCGATACAGGAAGCGATCGGTCTCCCTGGCGGTTGGACAAGACTTTTGTGGACCTTAGGAAGAAAATACAGAGTAGGTGTAACAGGTTCTGCAATCCACATTAAGTCCCTCTCCTTTTTGGTAATGGCCCCACTCCTTAATCCTGCATCCAATAACCCTGCAAATTGTTTTTGAAAGTAGGCTGTGGGATCCGAGGGTAGCTTAGAATAGAATTTGCTATTGCCCAGTTGTCTCCCAGCTTCCTCCACATACATCTCCCATGGCCAAATGACCACGTTCCCTCCCTTGTCCGCCTCCTTGATAACAATGGTGGTATCATTTTTCAATTCGAGAAGCGCCTTCCTTTCCTTAGTACTGAGATTTCCCCCCCAACCATGTAGGTCCGGTAGTTGTGAGATATCTCTTTTTACCAAATCAAAGAAAGTTTGGACCGAGGGGAACAGAGATAAAGGAGGTGCAGTGGAAGACTTGTTCCTCAAGGGACAAGGACGCCTACCTGTACTCGAGATATCTTCTTCCAATAAGGCCAACATATCTTGCAAAGTTCATTGTTCAATAAATGCAGGATCCTCCAATATTGTAGGATTTCTATAGATAGCAGAAAGTACAAGTTTACGACAAAACAGGTAAACATCTTTTATGATAGAAAATTTGTCAGGCCTATGTTCCGGGGAAAATGTTAATCCCCTCTGTAGACTGACGTCTCATCTGAAGTGAGTGTACGATTAGACAGGTTAATAATCTGTAGAATACCTGTATGCGTAACTTCTGACGATCCCTCGTTGTTATCGTTATTGGATGCATCTGTCAATAATGTGGATATCGCCCCCGAGGTTTCCCCTTCCGGCGTTTGGGTTGTATTGGGTCTGTGCCCTCCACGGGCCCTCCGGCCGCCCTGCCTGGTTCTTCCTCGGAATCGCTTTCTCTTTGTCCTAAAAAATCACTATCGCTTGATGGTTCTGTGTCAGTATTAGTATTTGGAGTTGGCTTTGGCGTGTTCTTAGGAGGAAGATTTGGAGTAGGTTTTGGAGCTGGTTTCGGTATAGATTTAGAACCACGTTGAGGTCGTCCATTACCCCTATGTCTCCATCTGATCTGAATGCCTCATTTCCTGAGAAATCCGTTTTATCGCGTAAAAACTTCTTTCGTTTTCCCTCAATTATTTCCTTCTCGTACTTATCAATACTGTTTTTCATGCGTGTTAAAAAAGGTGTAACTAAATTGTCCTTATCATAGTCCAAGAGTTTCTCCTCTAAGGTCGTAATTTTGAGTTTAGTGGCTGCTAGTAACGTCCTATCATGGTCAATGAGCATGTTAATAATTATACGTGAACATTGCAACAGGCCTTGTTCCCATGAGTGTTTAAATGTGTCACTAGGCTCCCAAGCGGGAAAAATCTGAACTCTCAAACCTCTTGGTACTATGGATAACTTGAGATACTCCTCTAAACATCTGATGTTCCACCAAACCCGTGTAGCTAGTTTATGACTACTTTCAATTTCTCTAAACAATTTACTAAAATCATCATTTCCCATGTTACTATCATCGCCTGATGCCCCAAATATTTTACTTGACTCCACCTGCCAAGCCAGCTCCCTGGTTTCCCAAGAGGAGGCCATAGCTGCACTTCAATAATCGATAAATATCCAAGTAAGTTCACAACTAGTCATAAGTGTGCACACTCAAGAATCGTGGTTAACCCACGTGTATTGATAATCATTAACAAGGACTAAGGTGCACCACCAGGGGTAAGGTATCCCAATAAGGGTCGGAGGTGCTGCTTTGTCAACAAGGAACCATAATCGTAGAGAAAGAATTGACAAATCATATAGCAGCACACCACCACAAAGGTTATAGAAATGAATAAGGCTTTTATTTAGGGACAAACAGCAAACATCTAAAAACAGTTAAAAACATCAACGGACCACAGTCCATAGGAAATGGGACCCCTGTTTAAATCAATAATAGCTACCCATAACCATTCTACCTCTAATGCACGAATAAGCTGCACATGAGCAATAATACAGAAAATTCAAGGCCATTCCATAAATCATATTACATTCAACAAAAATAAGGAACTGACCACAGATTCTGTCTGATAA
Source organism: Allobates femoralis (assembly GCA_033576535.1). Lineage (NCBI taxonomy): Eukaryota > Metazoa > Chordata > Amphibia > Anura > Aromobatidae > Allobates > Allobates femoralis. The sequence goes on from JARQOC010000321.1 coordinate 89,344, forward strand.
TCCAGAGAATCAAAAAAAGTGCATAGCTCTAAGTGCAAGGTAGACCAGTATGTAGGTACTTTGGCAGTGGGCCAACCACAAACAACACCATATGCCATTCTTTATTCATGGCTGTGTTTTTAGGCAAGACTGTGAGTGAGCCGATTCCCTTGGCTGAGAAGCAACCCCACACATGAATGGTTTCAGGATGCTTAACAGTTGGCATGAGACAAGACTGGTGGTAGCGCTCACCTCTTCTTCTCCGAATAAGCTGTTTTCCAGATGTCCCAAACAATTGAAAAGGGGATTCATAAGAGAAAATGACTTTACCCCAGTCCTCAGCAGTCCACTCCCTGTACCTTTTGCAGAATATCATTCGGTCCCTGATGTTTTTTCTGGAGAGAAGTGACTTCTTTGCTGCCTTCCTTGAAACCAGGCCTTGCTCAAAGAGTCTCCGCCTCACAGTGCGTGCAGAATCACTCACACCAGCCTGCTGCCATTCCTGAGCAAGCTCAGCACTGCTGGTAGTCCACTCCCGCAGCTGAAACAGTTTTAAGATACGGTTCTGGCACTTGCTGGTCTTTCTTGGGCGCCCTGGAGCCTTTTTGACAACAATGGAAGCTCTCTCCTTGAAGTTCTTGATGATGCAATAGATTGTTGACTGAGGTGCAATCTTTCTAGCTGCGATACTCTTCCCTGTTAGGCCATTTTTGTGTAGTGCAATGATGGCTGCACGTGTTTCTTTTGAGATAACCATGGTTAACTGAAGATAAACATTGATGCCAAGCACCAGCCTCCTTTAAAAGTGTCCAGTGGTGTCATTCTTACTTAATCATGACTGATTGATCGCCAGCCCTGTCCTCATCAACACCCACACCTGTGTTAATGGAACAATCACTAAAACGATGTTAGCTGCTCCTTTTAAGGCAGGACTGCAATGATGTTGAAATGTGTTTTGGGGGTTAAAGTTCATTTTCTAGGCAAATATTGACTTTGTAAGTAATTGCTGTTAAGCTGATCACTCTTTATGACATTCTGGAGTATATGCAAATTGCCATTAGAAAAACTGAAGCAGTAGACTTTGTTAAAATTAATATTTGTATCATTCTCAAACCTTTTGGCCATGACTGTATATAAATCAGTAGAAATGTCCCCAGCTAAATTAATGATGACCATAGTATCCAGGAAATTGAAGGTGGATGTGTCGTGGTGTAAAGTGAAGGTCAATCCTGAAATTCCAGTATTAAGATAGTTGAAGAAGTATGTAAGATCATCATTAGTCCCCTGCCAGATAACAAAAATGTCATCTATGTATCGTTTCCATGTTACTACATGGTCTTGGAATATTGGATGACTGTACACGTGGGTTTCCTCAAAATATGTCATGTATATATTTGCATAAGCAGTAGCAACATTGGACCCCAGTGCGGTTCTCTTCCGCTGTAGGTAAAACTGGTCCTCAAATAGAAAATAGTTCCTTTCAAGTACCAGTTACAGAAGGTCCATAAATAGGTTTTTAACTTAATCAGCTAGCTCACTTTTACTGTCCATAAACCATTTTACCACTGCTAAGCCACTTTGGTGATCAGTGCTCGTGTTATAACAAGTTTATATCCATAGTGGCCAGAATGCAACCTTGTGGGAGTCCCTGCAGGTCATGGATGTGGGTTAGAAATGCTGAGGTGTCCTTGAGAAAGAGTCAGACTTAGGGATAAGAGAAGTTAGTATTCTCTCAAGATAGATAGCCACTGGTGACCATACAGTTTCAGTGGATGCTACAATAGGTTGCCCAGGTGGGCTTTGGAGATTTTTATGTATCTTTGGAAGTGTATAAAATACGGGAATGATGGGACGGATATTCACCAAGAACTCCTGTGAAGCTTTATCTATCACCCCCAGGTTATGATAGTGTTCCACCTTCTCCCTAATGAGCTGCAAAATCTGTGAAGTGGGATCCCTGGATATAGGTGTATATGTATTAAGGTCCAATAGTTGTTGTCTGATCTCAGACAAGTAATAAGCCTTATCAATGATAACAATAGAGCCCCCTTTATCTGCTGGCTTAATAGTAATGTTTTTGTTTTCTCTTAGAATTTTTAAGGCTATGTGTTCTTCTGCAGTGAGGTTATTCCTTAGGTGCATCCTCCCACTCTCAATATCTCTAAGTACCCCTGTAACATCTTTTTTTACTAGTCCAATGTATGTTTCGATCGGATAGGCGTTTTTAGGAGGCATGAAAGAACTAGGATTTCTGAGACTAAGTTCCCTCAGGCTCAGGCAGTCTGGATTAACTGGTATGCTACTGGAAACCTGATTATCGGACATACCAAAGTGTGCCCTTAGTCGTATAGTACGAAAAAAGTGATTCAGCTCCTCGTCGACCTGGAAGGAGTCAAAACCTTGGTGTTGGACAGAATGACAGTTCCATCTGGAGGAGTTTGATCTCGGCAGGGGAGACGTTCTGGTTAGTGATGTTAAAAACGAGGTTCATACCTGTGAGCGTGTCTATATCTGGTATTCTCTCTGTCCGCCGTTTGGCCTGGCTCCTCCTGGTCTTCCTCGGTCCGGTCTGCATACTCCTAAAAAAGGATTTCTGTCTTTATCACTGTCCGAGCCAGATGGAGGTGACGGTGTATACGGTCTTTGTGGCCTTCTGTCAGGAAAAGGTTCAAAGTTTCTCCAGTTGTAAACTCTGTCTTTTTAATAGTCTTCTTGGTCTCTCAAAACGTTTGTTCTTTTTCGGACTTGAAGATTCTTCCGATACTTTGTGATGGTCTTCTGGGTTTTAGCTTTTAGACTGTCGTACTCTGTGGAGGAGAGAGTGTTAGAGAATTGCTCCTCGGTAACCTCTATCCTGGCCTTCAGTTCTCCGATTTCTTTTTGTAATGACTCTATGGTTAATAAAATTATGTCAAGGGAGCACTAATTTAAATAGCCTCGAACTCTTTACAATACTCCTTGTTTTCCGAGAAAAGAGAAGGCCGCAAAGAGACCCGAAGGCCCCTTGGGATGCGGCTCATCTTGTGATACTCTGCTAGTGTAATGGCATGCAGTTCATAGACCACAATATTTTTCTGGTCTTTTTTCATAATCTCTTGCCCAGAGTTCTTCCGCTGGAACGGACAAAAAATGTCTTGATGTGGAAAAATCTGATAAAATGGCTGATGTTTCCTAGTCACTGTATGTATATGTTTCAATAGATATCAAAAGTTTATTGTATGGGAGCTCAAGTAAAAAATTGTACAGTCTCGTGGTAAGAACTTGGCTCACCGTAGGGTGGTGCACAAAAATAAGTTCAGATTAGATCAAAAAAGTTGGCACACTCAATAAGTGGAATAAGTGGTTGTCTGTCTTTCTCTCTTTTACCAATATATGAGTCATAGTCAATGAATATGCCTTATTGTTGTTTAAATCAATTATTATTTATTTGTGAGACTATGCGCTAGCTCTTAAAATAATAAATAAATAAAACTATTCCTTCCACTTTCTTTACCCTTCAAGGGGATATTTATTAAAAATTATCTGTATAATTACAACTTATGTAATTTTTTTGGGGTTTTTTGCCACTCAGAAGAAGGAGGCCGTTGACCCCCGAAATGCATCAGTGACGCAGACCATTCCCTGACAGTATAGGTCCACCCACTGTGGTGCACAAGACGTAAGTGAGCCTGACGGTTTGACAATACAGCATTAACCACCGTACTCACGTGATTCAATGACGTGAATAGTGGCAAGTAGTCGCGTAGCGCAGGAGTGCACGGAGCAGTGCACACGTACACTGAGGAATCCGGGAACGCCACGCAACCACATGACGGCATCGACCGAACAGCAGAAGCCCGGAGAAAGAGGGTGAACGCTGAAGCCACAGCACTTATTGGGAAAGCCTGCACCTAATTCATAAGGTAAACTCTTGCAGCCTATTACACATCTACTCAGCAAAGTGCTTGCACAAAAGTTAAATGTCATTATATTAGCCTGCACTACATAGAGGTGATTAATGATTATATACAGTGAGAAAAAAGTTAACTAAAGTAATTTTAGAGACACATTAGGGCAATAGTTCAACACCATAGTACCCCACGCCCACACCCACGCAGAGACCTAAAAGCCATCGACTTCAACTCACTCTCCCACTCCCTCCTCCCCCTCACGGACCTTGCCTCCTCACCCGACGTTAACACTGCCGCCACCCTCTACAACTCCACACTAACTGCGGCTCTCGACCAGGCTGCCCCCCTCACACACACCAAAACCCGCACACACAGACAACCCTGGCTCACCCCTCTCACAAAAGAGCTTCGCCGAGCGTCCAGGGTCGCTGAACGGAGATGGAAGAAATCCCACTCCACGTCCCACCTCACCATGTACAAGCAATCCCTCTCCAACTTCAAGGACGCACTCACTGCCGCAAAACAAACCTACTTCTCTTCTTTAATCAACACACTGTCCCGAAACCCCAAACAACTATTCAGAACCTTCAACTCCCTTCTCCGTCCCCCAGCACCTCCTCCTTCCCCCCTCATCTCCGCTGACGACTTCGCCACCTTCTTCAAACACAAGATTGACAAAATTAGAGAAGCTTTGGCCCGACGTCCCCCCAACCCATCACCATTACCGCCCAACCCTCCTCGACCAAAGGAAACTTCTCCAACGTGACTGAACCCCAGCTCTCCACCCTCCTGTCACGATCTCATCTCACCACCTGTGCCCTCGACCCTCTCCCTACCCATCTCATCCCAAACCTCACGACTGCCCTCATCCCTGCCCTAACCCAACTCTTCAACCTGTCACTCACTACTGGCGTCTTTCCCTCTTCCTTCAAACACGCCTTGATCTCACCCATCCTCAAAAAACCCTCCCTCGACCCATCATCCGTCGCCAACTATCGCCCAATATCCCTTCTCCCTTTCGCTTCCAAACTACTCGAACAACACGTCCATTCTGAACTGTCGTCTTACCTATCCTCCCGCTCCCTCTTCGACCGCCTGCAATCTGGTTTCCGACGTCATCACTCCACTGAAACAGCCCTTACTAAAGTCACCAATGACCTCCTGACCGCAAAGAGGAATAAACACTACTCCGTCCTCCTCCTCCTCGACCTATCCGCCGCCTTCGACACAGTCGACCACTCCCTCCTACTCCAAATCCTAGAATCCCTTGGTATCACCGACCTCGCCCTCTCCTGGATCTCCTCATACCTCACGGACCGCACTTTCAGCGTCACCCACTCCGACACCTCTTCCTCGTCCTACCCCCTGACTGTCGGCGTCCCCCAGGGATCGGTACTTGGACCGCTACTTTTCTCCATCTACACCCTCGGCCTAGGTCAACTCATTGAGTCCCATGGCCTCCAGTACCATCTCTACGCCGACGACACCCAGATCTACCTCTCCGGGCCCGACATCACTTCCCTTCTGTCTAAAATCCCCCAATGCCTGTCCGCCATCTCATCTTTCTTTTCTGCTCGCTTCCTCAAGTTGAACATGGACAAAACAGAGTTCATCGTCTTCCCCCCCAGCCGCCCTCCCCCTCTGCCAGACCTGTCTATCCGAGTCAACGACTGCTCTCTCTCCCCAGTCCCCCACGCAAAGTGCCTCGGGTCACCCTCGACTCCTCCCTCTCCTTCAAGCCCCACATCCAAGCTCTTGCCACCTCCTGCCGACTCCAACTCAAGAACATCTCACGCATCCGCCCGTTTCTTAACCACGACACCGCCAAAACTCTCGTCCACGCCCTCATCATCTCCCGCCTTGACTACTGCAACCTACTGCTAACTGGTCTCCCTGCCTCCTCCCTTGCACCTCTCCACTCTATCCTGAACTCAGCTGCCCGTCTAATCCACCTGTCTCCTCGCTACTCCCCTAGCTCCCCTCTCCGCATGGCACTTCACTGGCTCCCCACCCCCCAAAGATCTAAATTTAAAATCCTAACCCTGACTTACAAAGCCATCCACAACCTGTCCCCTCCTTACATCTCCGACATGGTCTCCCAGTACCAACCTGCACGCAACCT